>JABEXW010000047.1:0-46878 GCA_013266185.1 Fusarium sarcochroum | reverse complement strand
GCTATAGACTTATATCTACGGCATTCTCTTGTCTTAGCTTGTTTGGATTTTATAGCTATCCTCTCAGTGGTAAATATATTTGAAATACCAGCTAGTCCATGTAGAACCTCTCCAGGTAGCACATACTATAACGCGGAATGATATAGTATAAGCCACACATAATTTACGAGGGAACTTCAAAGGCCCATTTAATTATAATTATAATATCAAAGCTCTAAAACGCCAATTGGCTGATCTCATCTAGATGAGTCGTTGCCTAAGGTAAGATGCGCTGAGCCACAATCAAGAGACGCCGTGTAAGTCAACCCAAGGCTATCCGTGCGGAGGATATACAAAGCACAAACATCGCTATAAACTATTACCTTATAAAAGAGACTTAATCAACAGAGAAAACGAGCTCTCTCACTCACAGCCTTTGCACTTCATCATCTCAAGTCCCCACGCACTCAATTCCAATGCCTTTGTCTCTTACACACTATATCACTTCATTGATCACCAACTACTTACACTTACACACCCAATTACTCTACAGCGAAGGTCTCTGGATCTTAAATCATGGCTCAATTCGCATTAGTTGAGAACCACCTCCCTGATAGCGTGACCAATTGGTCATACTATCGGAGTGAGGTTTCTGGAGACGATGTCCTCTACTTCAACTTTCCCAAGCTCGCCCTAGATCTCGAGCTCTCAGCAGACCATCAACGGGTGATTTCCTGCAAAATCATTGATACAGAGGGTTCGTTTCCCAGAAAGAAGATCGATCCTCTTCGTGAAGAAGTGCGCCGTATGATGAGGGCTGCACTTGGCGATGGGTCCTTTCATATCAGAGAGTTCGAGTTGGAGATTGCCATCCTTCAAGTCCTTGAGACAATTTGCGAGTTTGAGCTCAACTTCAATTCTTTTGACCCACAGAGAGCGTATCGCAAGGGTTGGGCAGCCGATGAAGTCTCGGACTGGAACGAAGTCATCAACAACCCCTACGGTCTCGACGTATCAACCATCCAAGATACAGCTTACTCAATTCTGGGCAAGACTCCCCAAGAGCTTGTGGCTGAAATCCCCAATGAATGGAGAGTCATTCACATGGAGTCCGTTCTTCGACCTGACTTTGTCAGACGTTTCTGGAATTACCAGCAAATGCTCCGCGCGGATCTTGAGTCCCACCGAACAAGTCTTCGCGATAGAATGTCTCCTCACTCAAAGCTCAAAGGTCGCGTTCGGGCTCAACTCAGCCGCGATGGCATCATTGACGATATGATCTCGCCCCGTGTCACATTTCACGGAACGCAGCTTCAATACGTAGCGTCTATCGTCCGTCACGGCTTCAAGATGCCTGGAAAGCTTGTCGACGGCAACATCATCGCTTCTCCCCGAACAGGTATCGTATACGACCGAGGCATCTACTCTTCTCAAGCACCCTTCTATACCTTGTCATATGCGAGTGGTCAGAGGGAGAGGACTCCTGTGGGTACGCTTCCTAGCATGAGACTGTTCGTCTGTGCTACGGTTATGGGACGCACATACTCAAAACAGAGCGGTGGCCGCGACGCCTCGGTCCATGGACCCTTGGTTGAGGGTTATGACTCGCATTTCGACGGTGAATTTGAGTACATTGCCCATGACGAGCGGGCCATGTTGCCCTGCTATGTCATTCATCTTGATCTCGGCTCCGAGGCAGCCAAGCAGGCCCTCAGGGATGTTCAGGCTTGTCCTGAAGACTTCTACGAGTTTTCCAAGGTCAAGAAGAGGCCCGAAGCGAAGAGCACAGCGCCCGGAGACGTTCAGCGGGATAAGGAGGCAAGAAAGGCGGCAGCTATGAAGTGGTTCCCCTACGGGTTTGGTCCTGCCATCGGTACTAGATTTGTTATCGAGGAGGTGGGTGAAATCTCGGATGATGAGGAGGAATACGGCGAGTGGCAGGCCGACAAGCATGGCTACTCGAACACTTACATGGAGAATACACCAGGAGTATGGGATGAAAAGGACGATGAGGGCGACGATGAGTACTACGATGAAGAGGGTAATCTCGTAAAGAAAAAGGGGCTGTTGATGGATCAGTATCAGCATATTACACGTTGATCGTACAAGAACTGAGCGGATAAGAAAGATATCTTTACGAGAATTATTGAGTACCATTGTATCTGTTTTCATCTAGAGTCCAAACGCCATGCCATGCAATCCACATCCAGTAGTCTTACATACTCTAATCCCAGTATCGGATCTCACCATCCATACCCGCTGTAACCACCTTACTCGTCTCTTGAGGATGCCACTTAACAGTGGTGATGGCTTGGTTGCCAGCCTTGAGCTTGTGATACATCTTGCAAGTCTTCCAGTCCCAGAAGCACACGTAACCGCCAGAGTCACCCGAAGCGAGGAACTGGCCGTCGGGACTACAGTCGAGATCAATACCGAGACCAGCGTTGTTATGACCGCGGTAGCTCTTCTTTCGGTTCTGTCGGAACTTGTCGTTTGCACCGTACACCAGAATCTGGTTGTCAGAGCTCTGGTATGCGACGTACTTGCCGCTTGGGTGGGGAGCAGCGCGTGTCATAGGATACATGTCCGGCTCGGCGATGTACTTGATAGGGACGGGGATATTATAGTCCCATGCTCGGAGAGACTTGTCATCAGATGTTGTCATGAAACGTCGGTTATCGTCGACGAAGGTGATAGTGTTGATAGCCGCCAAGTGATGGTCGTACTCCTGGACCACCTCGTTGGGCGTTCGGACATCGAATTGAACAATCTTCTTGTCCGACATACCCGCCAGGAATTCGTTCGCGTGCTCAGGATCAGGGTTGAACTTGATGACATGAGGAGTCTTGCCAGTTGTGAACTTGCTCACGCAGACACCCTTCTCTGTGTCCCACAGCTTGATCATGCGATCGTAGGAAGAAGACAGGAACTGGGTACCAGACGTGTTGAAGCAAATATCGGATAGAGCCTTTGTGTGTCCAGAGTATGTCCGTAGCATCTCCCGTTCGTGGTACATATCGAAGATCTTGACGGTGGTATCGGCACTGGCTGACAAAAGCAAGTGTCCTGAGCCAGGGAAGAAGCGTAGCGCAGTAATCGCCTTGGAGTGGTTCTTCCAAGAGTGAATCTGCTTCTTGGGAATGAAGTTGGTGACGCTTCCCACGTCTTTTCGAAGGTCGATGTCCAGATCCTGAGGAACGTGCATATAAGTCCTTCCCTGGTAATCGTACTCCGCGGATCCGTGGAATGTCGTCGTCTCGTCGCCCATCTCTTCGGCCTCCTTTCGTTGTTCCAGCGCCTTGGTCGGTGCCTTGACCACTGTTCCACTCTCGACAACCTCTTCCTCCTCTTCAATAATCTCGTATTCCTCATCACTCGCCAGCTCCTCATCCTCTGCTACAATCTCGTACTCAGGTCGCTTGTACCGAGCCCATGGTCCAACGTAGGAGCCAGGACCTTCCGCAATCGTTGCGCTGCCCTTGCTTTCACGTCCAGCCCGTATCCTCGCAGCCTCTGCTTTCTGTTCCGCATTCGTCTGGTACTCTCGCTCGGGGCCTCCTCGTCGCTCTATGGCGCGATGCTTGCTTCGAAATGTATGTTCACTCAGGTATGTCTCTTCTGCGTGACCGGTCGGAACGCTCTTGCGCTTCAAAGTGGTATTCTCGTCCTTGTATGGATTTAACGGGCCGGCCTTGGGGCGCGACAGGTCTTCGGCCGAATAAGCCACCACAGCATGGTCGGGCTCAGCTTGTTCTCGAACAATGAGCGCATCCTGCGGTGCCATATTTGGCGGGTACTCGCCAAAGTCCGCCATGATGAAGAATTCGATACTGATGGTTGATGGTGGTGCTGTACGTCGCAATGCAGAGAGAGCCAAGCTTCACCAAAGCGCGATAGGCTTGTCGCGAAAACTATAGGGTCACGTGATTATGATCGCATTACGCATGAGCGACCTCGCAGGTTTGACAGCTCAGGTAATCAATACGAGGAAATTCTATCATGGCTTACAGCTCATGAGTGCATATCATATAGAGATTTTACATTTAATCCAAAGCATCAAAACTGGCTATTTTATTTGGTCATTAATCAATTATCACACCGGGCTGAACACTGAAGGATGACGAATTAGGCCGGCAAAATGCGATGCCTCAGTCTCCCACCGAACATGCCACCCACCGCCTTCATGAAGTAATCAACCAGAGCGCCAGCTGGCATGATACCAGGATATATACGCCAAGCCCGCCTCTTTAAAATCCATCATCAGTCTATACCATCTTCCACTCGTCATGTGCTGCCGTAGCAGGTTCATATCTTTTCGTCGCGTGACTAGTCGACTCGGCTCTGGGGTGTCAGCCGAGCTCGATTAGCTGGATAAATGTTGCGATCTGTTCTATCTGGCGTAGGCAATGCCTGCCTAACACCGATGACGATCGGATCACGGCTCAGTCGAGAGGGTAGCCATTTAGGAGGACTCGTCTCGGATAAGAGCAACGATCATGCTGTAGAGGTAGAAGAAGAACATGATCAAGTGGAAACCAAGCTTGAAGAAGGACTCCTATTTCGAGTTAGAGCTGCGCTTTTAATCTGATTCGAGCTTTATCGCATACCTTCTTGTGAACGTTGAGCTTGCGGAAGATCTCCGTCGCATCGAGCAGGTGTGTGTTGTCAACGATCCTGCTTCTTGTTAGTCTCCTGTCGCCGTCTTGAGAGATTTGGAAGCTTACTTCTTGACGTTCCAGCCAAGGAGGGGCAAGTTGAGGATAAGAGGCACCCAGTAGCCGTTGATGAGGAAGAGGAAGGTCAAGAAACCATGCACAGCAGCCTCGGGGATAATGTAGGTGTTGAGTCGGTTGCAGAGGTCAATGGGGTTGATGTAGTCACTGTAGTTGTATGCGATCAGCTTTCTTCCCATGAAACATTTTAAATACGCGCATCCAGGGCGCAAAGTTTGACACCCAAGGGAGCCGAGTCGGAGGACCGCGGGGACCATACCATTCCAAATCGCTGTACATAATCGTGAAGAAAACCTGCAAAAAGAGGTTGACGGCGTTGATGAGCACCGACAACAGAAACAACCAAGCTTCTCCGGACATCATGTTGGGCTAAAGTGTGCGAGGGTGAGGTGATCGAGTTGGGATGACGATGTTGGTCGAGGACAGCTGTTTAACAAGCTCTGTCACAAGCTGAGAGTTTGGCGAAACGCGGGCACAAGGGATGATAAGCCTCGGGGGAGTAGATTCGCGAATACGTAGCTCAAGATGTCAACGATGCCTTGCAACGAGGGGTTCAGAGGTGTAAAGCGTGAGGGGGAGTTGTAAAGTAGAGAGGAGAAGAAATCTTGGTGGCGGGCAATGGGATGGTGTGGAAGTGGTAGTGGTAGCGGTGGTGAGTTCTGGTGGAGATGGTGGAGGTGGAGAGAACTGGAAGTACTTTAGGTTCCCAGATTAAACCTAGCGGCGATGATGGAAGCGGCGAGAGGCTCGACAGGGCACATTTTGAAAGCTGGCAGCAAGCCAACGCCCTAAACCCCCCTGTAATCCAGCGGGCCTTACCTTGATCCCATGTGCTGGAAACGCCCACGACAGCGGATGGCGTGGCCGATGGACGCCTGCATGTGGCTGGGAGGGATTGGAAGGCTATGGACCACTGTAAAGGCTTGGATAGAAGGACAGCACGGATGTGGCCGGTGCAGGGTTTCTTCAAAAACTGCCAGCAAGAGAGCCATTTGCGTCACTCGACAGATAAGTGCGCATCCGGGGATAACTGGACCGTGACCATGATGTAACGAGTAATGACATGACCTTGCTAACAAGGCTGATCGACTTGATATCCATGGATATCCACTTCAGGGTTGTTTCTCGTGCTTCGCTTCACATGTTTCTCGTTTTGTGAAACTAGATAATGTCGAAATTTCGTAGACTGAGCTTCAACGCTCATAACCTATCATCAATTTTGGTTTCATGCCTCACTGCTCGCCGTTACAATGCACCACCGACACCTTTCAACCCGCTCATCACCCCCAAACTCCCATAACAACATGATATCTCCAAAACAGATTACTTCGTCATGAATCAAGCGTCATCTAGAGGTTTATGCCTTTGCATCTCCGTTTTCAGTGCCAGGCATCGGTAGGGCACCACCAGGAGAGTCCTCCTGTCTCGCTGTCAGAATCTCGACACCATCTTCTGTGACAAGAAGAGTGTGCTCTGTGTTTCACATTAGGATATGTCATCATTGCGCCTTGGAAGTTCAACTTACCAAACTGAGCCGTCAGCTTGCCATCAATGGTGGTGCTAGTCCAGTTGTCGGGCCAGGTGATATCTCGGTACTTGCCCACCGCAATCATGGGCTCAATAGTAAAGGTCATTCCAGGCTTGCACTCGCCAACAGTCTTATTCTTGGCGTAGTGAGGGACATTAGGAGGGCAGTGGAAAAGCTTGCCAACTCCATGGCCACAGTAGGTTCGGATAACACTGCAGTTGTTCTTCTTGGCGTGCTTCTCAATGATGTTACCGAACTCTCGGATCAAGGTACCAGGCTTCACAGCCTTAATGGACTCTTCCAAACATTGTCGTGCTGTCTCAACTACACGAACAGTGTCAGGGTCGGCCTTAGCTTTGTCTCCAATGTAGTATGTCTCGTTCAAGTCGGCGTGGTATCCCTCGTGATACAGAGAAACATCGATGTTCAGAATATCACCGTCGAGGAGAACACGTTGATCAGGAATGCCGTGGCAGATCACTTCGTTGACTGATGTGCAGCACGACTTAGGGAAGTTGTTGTAGTTCAGAGGAGATGGGTAAGACTGCTCTGTGGTTAGTAATCGCACAGCAGCTCTAATAATTCAAAATATTCTCCGGATAATGCGCTATACATACGTTTCGCTCGATACACGCCTTGTGGACAAGCTCGTCGATATAGTCGGTCGTCACTCCGGGCTTTGCAGCGGCAGCGGCAATGTCGAGGACCTCTCGCGCAAGCTTGCAGCTCTTTCGCATGGCATCTTGACCCGCCTTGTCGAGAATTTCGATCTTGTTACGATTGGTGAGAGAGCGGCTGTACCTGGGGTTACCGTCTTGCCACCACACGGGGTGAGGGATCGACTGAGGAAGAGTTCGGTGCGGCGAGAGAGGGTAGACGGGTCGCAGGGAGCCGGAGTACGGGAAGTTGGGAAACGGGTTATAGTAGCCGGTAGCTGGATCTGGTGAGATTGCTTTCGGAGCTTTCAGGTGGTGGAGGATATTACTTTGCGACTTGTGCATCGTCTTGTGGATGCCCTGCGATATTGTCAGTCTGGTTCACTGTCGCATACAAATCAGACCACATACCCAGTTCCTCTTAAAGCACTCCTGAGAACAGAAGAAGCTGTCCTTGACTCCAAGCTTCAGGCAAGTCGGGCACTGTAGCGATCCGGCGTCATTCTGGCAGTCGGCGCCCATACACTGCTTCTTGGTGGGGGGATCCGCAGTCATTGTGTCGGTCAATGGAGGATACTCGAATGGTGGTGGTATACGATGTGAAAAGAGTGTATAAAGCAAAGAGTTATATATAAAAACGGAAGTTCACTGAGTGAAGACAATACGATCGCGCGGCGCCAAACAGTGTTGTCTTGAAGTTGTCTCTCGTGGTGCAACTTTCAAACGAGAGCAAAAGATCGACTCGGCCCCATTTGCTGCGGGTTGATAAGCCTCGATAAGGGTAGTCGCTAACAGTGGCCAGTCACGCTTGGCGCCGGACTGGAGCTCGTTTAACAGAGAGCACCTGAAATTATTTTATGCATTTTATGCTAGTGGAGGGACTAACGGTGCTGGTGTAAACGGAACCGCTTTTGGCAAGTGGGGGTTAACGGCGCGACGGACACATGGACAGATAACGGTATTGGTAATGCGCGAGATATTCTGTGAACATGACTATCAAGAGGCCATAATCCTGTGTCTAACTGGCTAAAAGGGCGCCGGAAATCGGAAATTATTCCGATTATTTCCTCACTCTTAGACAACTTTGAGCTTTATTCATTCTTGTTTAATGTAGTTGCAGACTCCATGGCTATTGGCATACATGTAGCCTGTGCTTGCTAGAGTCGCAGTTGCTCCTAGAATGGGAAGAGATACAGGTGCTGACAAAAGCAAAGACTCGAGCCTGTTGGACTGAGGTCTTTGGGAACGCAAGATTGGTCAAGTTAATGTCTAGCATTACTCGTGAGCCTCTCCGAGCTGATATATCATGACGACCTATCAAAGAAGAGTTTAAGCTACGACAGTTGGTTACAGTTTTGCTGTGTCTCTATTGGATCATAGTAGAACCTTGTTTATAGGACTGGACCCTTTCTTTCGATTTCCAACGGCAATTTCTAATGACAAGACCGAATGCCGGGGTTGGCAAGCGGTCTTGTGGGTGTTCTTGGCTTCTCTGTGGTGGATAAAGTGGGTCGCCGCTTCCGGCCGGCCGCTATCGGTTTGATGCAACAGTAGCAGCCGGCCCTATCGGGGCTTGGATAGGCCCTTTATTTAGTATGACGACCTCAATGTCTTTCCAGCTCAGGACGTTTTTCGTCTCCGTTCGTCCTTGATCAACTTTAGGAGCAAGATGGAGAAGCCTCAGAAGATTGTCGTTGTCGGCGCTGGCCCCGTGGGTTCGCTGGCGGCTTTGTATGCTGCTCAGAGAGGACATGAGGTTGAGGTTTATGAGTTGCGACCTGGTAAGTGACTTTCTTTGATCTTGTCTGGACATATCTCGTTTTGGCGCATCGCGAACGACTCAATTGGGTTCCGGGAAGCCGAGAGAAACCTCTGAAATGTGTTTCAACTTCCAAATGTCATCTGCAGACTTTTTACAGGGAATTCCTTCTATTCTAAGAGGCGCATTCACTGACTGTTCTAGACCTCCGGGATCCTAGTACTATCCCACTCAACTTCACCAAATCTATCAACCTCGCCATTTCAGAACGTGGAATTAATGCCATGCGCCATGCTGGTCAGCCAGATCTCCTCGATCATGTCATGGCAACTACAATTCCCATGGGAGGCCGTATGATCCACGGCAGGGGGCCGACCGGGGCTCTATTTGAGCAGTCGCAAGTCTACGATGTCAAGGGACGGGTATGCATAATTACCTCAACTCTGGGCTTGCATGTGAAACTGACGTATTCGCGATAGGCGATCCACGCCATTGATCGAGAAGGCCTCAACAAGCGACTGCTTGATATCTTGGACAGCATGCCCAATGTCAAGTTGTTCTTTAATCACAAGCTTACAGGCGCAGACTATCGCGCATGCAAGGCCTGGTTCGAGGTTACAGATGGAAAAGCGTCAAAAGAGTCCCGTCCAAAAGAGATTGGCATCTCTTTCGACCTCATGATCGGCGCTGACGGTGCTCACTCTGCTGTTCGGTATCATCTCATGAAGTTTACTCGAATGGATTACCAGCAGGAGTACATTGACACTCTTTGGTGTGAGTTCCAACTCAAGCCTGTCAAGACCGATGAGACAGCCGATCCAATGGCCAAGTTCAAAATATCACCTAATCACTTGCATATTTGGCCAGGCAAGGATTTCATGTTTATTGCTATTCCCAGCGATGTAAGTCTTGCCTCACTTGGTCCTCCATATTCTATTAACACTGCTACTCAGGATGGCTCATTCACATGCACGCTCTTCATGCCAAGCAAAGATTTCTCGGAACTTGAGAATAACCCAGCCAGCGTTCCGTCCTTTTTCGACAGTCACTTCCCTGGTGTGACAGACTTAATACCAGGCGACGAACTGATTAAGTCTTTCAACACGAATCCTCATCTACCTCTCATCAGCCTCAAGTGTAAGCCATATCACCATGGCTCGTCTTGTGTCATAGTCGGCGATGCAGCCCACGCCATGGTACCTTTCTATGGCCAGGGCATGAATGCTGGAATGGAGGATGTTCGAATCCTCTTTTCAATTTTGGACAAGCATGCTCAAATTGACGAGTCCAACGATCCCGCCAGCGAGTTCTCAACTTCAATTGAACCTGCCTTTCAACGATCACTTGCATTGGCAGAGTACTCTGCAGTTCGCCCATCCGACGCTCATGCAATCAACGACCTCGCTCTGCAAAATTATGTCGAGATGCGATCGTCTGTTTTGTCAAAACGCTACAGGCTGCGAAAGTTCCTCGAGGAGTTTTTGAGCGTGCATTTCCCTCGCCTTGGATGGCAGACAAAGTACTCTCGTGTGAGCTTCAGCAATGAGGGCTACCTGGACGTTATCAAGAAGAGCGATTCCCAAGGCAAGGCATTAGTGCGAGGCTTCTTGGCTTTGGCAGCTAGTCCCTTCTTTATTTCAGCGGCGGTATTTGGGTATAGGTATCGACGGTCGATCAGTGTTGCCATCAAGGGGCTTCGACAACTGTCCTAACTTTGAGAGAATGTACCAAGCCGAGACGTATCCCTTGATAGTTTATTCCCCTCCGCACTATGTTTTAGAAGCCACGCATCACTGCTCATTTGCAGGGAATTATTGAATTCCAAAAGGTCAAACTGTACTATAGAAAGAATGAACATTGACTCGTCGACTTCGAGAAAGTTGTCAAATACCGATGCTACCAACCCGTCCTTAACTGCCAACGCAACCTGATTATGAACCAAGAGAAAAACAACATTCAATATCTAAGCTAATGTCTTGACAAATAATAATTAACTCTGTTCTTATGTCATTTCAAGTATACTGTTCCATCAAAGAATGCTTCTCTTACATGCACCTATGTGCAGTTATGCGCTTAGCGAGACCTCAAAGGCTTAGTCATCTTTTTGCGACTCTGAAATTTTGGCCTACGTCCCCGGATCTACCACTCTACGGAGACCTCATTGAGATATTGCCCGGCACTCCGTCGCTCTACACCCTCGACAACCGGCGGGAAATTTTAATCTTGGTCAATTGGTGATCTCTAAATCAAGAGAAACTGGTCTCGTTTGCGTACACGCAGAGGTGAGTTAGACATGCCAACCTCCGTGATAGGAGGAGTCTCGGAGAAGATATGCTAAAGTGAATTGTCAATGTTCAGATCCAGAAGACCAATTCGGACACACGACCGAGTTCCTCATTCGAATCGATCCAGTTTACCCACTCAAACCGCCCATCATGCCGTCCGTCCTCAACGTCGCGAACATGTGTTCGCATCTTCAAAACGCCTCTAAAGCCCGCCTGGGTATAACATCCGTGAAGAACTGCAAATACAACCTGCAGCTCGCCCTCGCCCTGCACCGCTCAGGCTTCTTCTCCTCCGTCTACCGCTCCGGCCCTCATCCGCCCAGTCTCGAGCAAATGGTCTCCCTGGCACCCGAGCCTGTCACAAATGCCAACGTTGCCACCATGCGCCTGTGGCTCGGCATGAAGTACTGGGACGGCAAGCCCGTGCTCTCCAAGGCCAATGCCATTAGCACCCCAAAGCGTCTCATGACGGCCAATATTCAGGAGCTCGCCAGACTCACGAGAGGATTCCCAACGAAGGTGGATGGCGGCGTTGTACCGGGCTTGAACCTGGGAGAGTGCTTGTTTGTGTCGACATCAAAGGGGGTTTTGGAGGCGCGCGAAGCGCTTGCAAGAAAACAGGGCGGTTTGTTAATGTGCCGGGTATCATGAGCGTGGATATAAGAAAGGGTTTTGTTTGGGTGGTTGGAGGAGCCTACGTGCTTTCGTGATACGATAAAAGGGAAGCTTGTATTATACAACTAGAAGAAATGTCCTGACAAGGACGAATTATGTATCAAAATCAATCTCAGCATGGGCAACTATATGTCGCATCACAAAAGTTTTGTTCCGCTATGTTCCTCGCGTATGCTCTTACGATATGCGGTAAAATCACCATTCGCCTTCGCTTAAACAGGTATCTATACAACAGCTCAAAAGTACATCCCCTTCTCCTCAATGGCTAAATCAGCAGTCTTGTAGCTCCCACAATCTAGGTATTCTTTAGTTTACTCCGCTTTGGTAGCGCTTTCCGGCTCTTGCTTCTTCTCCTCGTCAATCTGCTGTCCGGTGGTATCCTTCTCTTCAACGGTGTCAACATCCTTGGCGTCTTCCTTGGTATCATTCTTGGTCTCGGCTTCAGTTTCAATGTGCTGCTTCTCGGTAGTTTCCTTCTCAGCGGGGGGTTCAGAGTCCTTCTCCATCAAAGGAACGATCTCTTCCTTGGTCTCCAGTTCTGGCTCAGCAGCAACGGTCTCCTGTGTCTCCTCTACGACAATGGGGGGCTGGACTGAGCTCTCGTCCACCAGAGGAACAATGTCAGCGTTCTCTGTTGGCTTCTCAGACTCAGAGACGGGCTCCTCAGACTGGTTGGCGACAGCCTTCTCAGAAGCATCCTCAACCTTCCCAGTGACGGTAGTCTCGGGGACCTCAGCAGGCTTTGTCTCGTCCGTGGAAGGCTCGGGGGTTACCGATCGGGTCTCCTCTTGCTTCACCTCCTCAACTGGCTCCTTGGGAGTATCCTGGGCCTGGGTTTTTTCCGCTTCATTCTGGGAGGGCTCAACGACCTCATCAGAAGCCTCTTCGACGATAACAGGCTCTGGCTCAGACTTCTTCAACTCCTCTGGGGCTTCATCGGCCTTGGGCTCTTCAGCCTTGGGCTCTTCATCCTTAACAAGGGGCTCCTCTGAGATTTCTGATTTGGCAGGCTCGGAGGCCTGCTCCTCAGCAGAGACGTGAATTGTGGGCGCCTCTTCTGAGGCGACTGAGCCACTTGCAGTTTCAGATTCAGCTGGCTTCCTAGCTGGCTTCTTTGCGCTTCCTGGGGCCTTGATGTTGTTCTCGCGACGTGAGGCGTCTGTTGCCGAAGATGATGGTCGTCTGGCCGTCTTCTTTGGTGGCGTGGTGGGCGCTTTCTCAGCAGTCTTTGACGACGAAGCCTGGGTGGGTCGCATCATACGGGCCAAGAAGCTCTCGTCGACTGGCGCGTCCTTCTTAGCTTGAGAAGGATCCGTGGACTTCTTAGAAGGAGGAGGACCCAAGCTTGGTCGTGAGCGACCGACAGTCGAAGGTTGACGCTTGACGGTTTTACCAGCAGTGGCACCTGTTCCTGTCGTGCTAGCCCGGCTAGCGGGACGGGCAGGAGCTTTAAGGTTCTGAGAGCTGGCTGAAGGTCGAACACCACGACCCGTCTTGGCCCCAGAGGCTGCAGTTGGGGCCATGAGAGAGGCGGGAAGGTGCACAGGTTTCGTGGGGGATTTGGGCTTTGGTTTCACGAAGCCGGTATCACTGGTTGTAGGCTTCAATGGCTGAGGCTTCTTGGTAGCACTTGCAGCAGTGGGCCGAGTAGTCGTAGAGGTAGTCCGGGAGGCTGGTCTCGTTTCCTTCTTCACTGCTGCAGTAGCCTTGGCAATTGGCTTGGGCTCAGGCTTGTGTGTGGTGCTCGTAGAAGGTTTGGTAGCAGAAGGAGACTTTGCTAGGGGTTTGGTGGTGGCAGGTTTTGTCGAGACGGTGCTGGGTCGAGTCGTGGTGGTCTTCTTGGGAGCAGTGGCCTTTGCAGCTGCAGCCGGAGCTGGCTCCTTGGCCTTTTCGGCCTTGGGCTTGCCATTGACACTCGTAGGAGCTAGTGCAGGCTTTGTTTCTTTCGTTGGAGAAGCTAGAGCCGGGTCTGCTGGCAGCAAAGTAGGTGATGGCTCCTCTTTGTCAATTTTCTTGTCTGGGTTGACACTGGGCTGGTCGGTGACAGCTCCAATTTCCTCCGTGGGCGTCTTCGGGGGGTCAATGGGTTGACGAGGCGACTCAGGAATAGCCTCTTGGAAGAAAGGCTTGTTTCGTGTTGCATCCTCGAGCGACGCAGAAGGCTTGTCAGGGACAGTCGAAACGGATTCGGCGTCGGTCTCCATGCTTAATCGACGGCGTGATACGCTGGATTCGTGGCTGGGGTCTCTTCGAAGGCCTATCCTTCCGTCCTTCTCAATGGCAACAAAATTGGTTCTCACTTTAGAAAGAGGTCGAGGTGATTCAGCTCCGGTTCCGTTGGTGCCTGTGGAGAAAGAAAACAGGTTTTGATCAGCAAGGGGTTGAAGGGGGAAAAAGAAGGACAGGTAATGACGCCGGGGAACTAGTGGACAATTCCAGGGCAGGTAGAGCCACAGGTACAACTAGAGCAAGAAGCTTTCGATGGCTTTCCAAGTCTAAAAGAGTGCATATAGCAATAACTTTTATCGTTTATTTCGCCAACCAGCCAGAAAATGCACACTGATTCTTGATATCGTGGGAGTATCGGTCGTACCTTGGACGGGAGTAGAGGCGCCGGATGATCGGCCTCTGTCGGGCGGGCTGGTGTCGCCGCCGCCTTTGTCGCCTTTATTCGACGACTCGAACATGGCACGGAGGTTCTTAACCTGACTCATGATTGCTGAGGGCTCACGAGACGATACGAGCTGAGCAAGATGCAGGTTCGGTCGGGAGACCTCGAGGTCTTTGAGGATTCGTATTGCTCAGCAGGTTCGGAGTTGGACGTGTGATGTGATAGGGATAAAGGTTGGATGGGATGGGATGAGGTGTTGTCTGGCTGGTTATGAGCGGCGTCGTACAAGGAGGCAGGGTACCTGGGCTCGCTCCCTGAGGTACATCAGACAGGCGGCCAGTCCAAGCCAGGCACAGGCACAAGGCACAAGCCGTTAGTGGATTGAGGGGCGAGCCGTCAAACAAGGGGTACCTACTGAAGCTGGTCTAGTGAGGTACTGCAGGAGGCGTTTCAGCGCTGATGGAATACTTGCCAGTGGATGTATCCCACGGGGCCTAAGTACCTAGGTTGGTTTGGTTTGGTTTAGGTTGGGTCGGCTCGGTAGGTGGAGGGTGGAGGGTGGAGGACTCAGGGACTGGCACCCGCTGAACGCTGGTTCTGTTGCGCTGGGCTGTTGCAGAATAATAGGGGTCGAGATCACAGGATGGTACGGGAGTTGGGCAACCCGGACTATTCAGGCCATGATACTCCTTCAGTGATAAGGTCGAGTACAGAGTAGTAACCAGGCAACTTGAGAGGCTCGGCAACCAACCAGCTCATTCCACGTGAGCAACACTGTGATCATCACTCAGCAACTAGACGTTATCCCGAGTCCATACAATCTTCTTTCTCAACTACATACGATGTCTAAGTGACTAGAGGTAGGCAGTAATCGAGGTTGCTCGGTGACATTCAACTTTATGACCCGTATTCGCAGCGCCATTGATTGACTGGGTAATAGACTGGATGGACCATGGACCCAGGTATGCGACGGACTCACGGTGTTCAGACAAGGATCCAGTCGAAATGAGGCACCGGATGGATCTCGTTCACTTCAGGCTTAGCCAGGGACCAAGCAAATTGCTATCATGACAAGAGTCGAAATTCCCACCCATCACCATGATGGCTTGCGGTGGCGGCCCAGCAACTGTCAAGCCAACAAACCAAGTGTCCTCTCCCGTTGCAGACTTGAAACAAAAGGGAGCTACTACAGTAGCTAGCTGTTCCGAGACTGACACGTTTGGCTGAAGGATCATGGTCATATGCATCATTGACATGGATACACCAACCAAATCCTCGATGTTGTATACAAAAGCAATAGAGTTGGACGTGCAATACAATGAACCGAACTTGTCGAAATGACACAAGATCGTCTGGACAAGGAACAGACCGACCGTAAACTAGCAGTTCAGACTATTACCCCTTTTCCCCTCCCCATGCCTCCGCTTGCTCCCCGATGTCTCGGGTCTCTAGTTATTCCATCGGCAGCCCCGCGGCTATTGTCTAAGTGACATTACAATCTTCTGTACAAAGATCCAGAAGCTCCCTACTGACACTTTTGGTAATAAGCTCTCATGTTGACATTGTTGGCTGGGTGCATCATCGCATGAGCTTGTGTGGGGTCATCTGTGTCTCATTATTACTCTCCCCACATCTACTGATCTCCTTCGGGTAGAGCTCTCGTCCCAGGTTGAGTGTCGTTAGATTATCGGCCATCAAGGGCTTTATCGTTGGATCATTCATGCGTCCAAGTCGTAAGAGAAGTGGCCCTAGATCTTGCATTATGTGAATCATTGTAGCGGGCCGAGATTCGGCCCAAAGTCATTCATATGGAAGCTTGAGTATCTGGCATGAGATAGCTACACCGACAGAAAAGGCTGCATACATGCGAAATATCTGATCATTGAGTCACAAAAATGAGTTGATTTACGAGATTCGTCTTAGATATAAAACATATTAACTATCATCATCGCTGAAGCGTCGCTGCAATTAACGTAAACCTTGTCCCCTCTTGGCGCCATTCGTGCGAGACCACTTTTTACCCGATACCAAAAATCCAGTGGCAGTTTTCTTATCCATCTCCGGTCTTCGGACGACAGAACTTGAACCTTTGTCAACTCCAATTGCGCCCACCATGTCCTTCCGCACCCTCAGAATCGGTACGAAACGATACTACTGACTCGAGATAATCTCAATCTAATGTTATTCTCGTATAGGTCTTATTCCCGGTGACGGCATCGGCAAAGAGGTCATCCCCGCCGGCCGCCGCATCCTCGAAGCTCTGCCCACCTCTCTCGGCCTCAAGTTCGACTTTGTCGACCTCAAGGCCGGCTTCGAGACCTTTGAGCAGACCGGTGCTGCCCTCCCCGACAAGACCGTCGATATCCTCAAGCAGGAGTGTGATGGTGCGCTCTTTGGAGCCGTGAGCTCTCCTACCCAGGCCGTTAAGGGTTACTCGTCTCCCATTGTCGCTCTGCGCAAGAAGCTCGACCTCTACGCCAATGTCCGCCCCGTCAAGACCGTCATGACGGCTGCCAAGCCCATTGACATGGTCATTGTTCGTGAGAACACCGAGGATCTGTACGTCAAGGAGGAGAAGACCCACGACACTCCCGAGGGCAAGGTCGCTGAGGCTATCAAGCGCATCTCTGAGAAGGCTTCTTTCCGCATTGCTGCCATGGCTGGTGACATTGCTCTCCGCCGCCAGAAGATCCGCGATGCTGGTGCCTCAAGCATCCACAAGTCTCCTCTTGTCACCATCACCCACAAGTCCAACGTCCTCTCCCAGACCGACGGTCTTTTCCGCGCCACCTCCAAGAGGGCCCTCGCCGACCCCAAGTACTCCTCCATCGCCATTGAGGAGCAGATTGTCGACTCCATGGTCTACAAGCTCTTCCGCCAGCCCGAGGACTACGATGTCATTGTTGCTCCTAACCTGTACGGTGACATTCTCTCAGATGGTGCTGCTGCTCTTGTCGGCAGCTTGGGTCTCGTTCCCAGCGCCAACGTTGGTGAGGGTTTTGCAATCGGTGAACCATGCCACGGCAGTGCTCCTGATATCCAGGGCCAGAACATTGCCAACCCCATTGCTACTCTCCGATCCACCGCTCTGATGCTTGAGTTCCTCAACGAGGAGGAGGCTGCTGCCAAGATCTACGCTGCTGTTGATGGTAACCTTGAGGATGGCAAGCTGCTGAGCCCTGACCTGGGTGGTAAGGCCACTACTGAGGAGGTTGTCGCTGACATTCTCCGACGTCTGTAAAAGAATATCTCAAAAGCTGGTAGCCAATTCAAATATGTTTTGCTGTACTACTGTGTAATAGTACAGCTACCTAGTATTCGAATGTAGCTCGAAAATTTAAATCAAAATGGACAAATAAGATCATGATCTGGAGAGGATTGTATATTCTATACGTATTGTTTATCCATCTTTTCTAACCACCTTCTATGGCGGTGGTGCCCTTATCCAGTCTCTAACGTTACTATTCATTTAAGTGCGTCGTAGACATCTATACCCCCATCAAGAGGCCGTCTCCGTATGACAATATATTACAAGATCATACATCCATTCATATGTATTATACAATACGGCGCAGCGTTTACTGCGCCTCGACCGTCACATCACTGATGTGGCCGGTCAGGACATCTCCTCAACCTCGATGACTGGCTTATTTGGTTCGCTTAGCCTCAAGCTCAGCCTGGTACTTGGCGACCAACTCCTTCCTGTAACATAGTTAGCGACTGTGAATTAATGAAGCATCAGAAGATACATACTGGAGATGAGGGGGAGCAGGGGCATAGTGGCTGAATTCCATGCTGAACTCGCCCTTGCCCTGGGTAGCGGCACGGAGCTGGGAGCTGAAGCCAAACATGGCGTTCAGACTACAGTCACAGATGAGAGTGAAGTCCTCGCTACCAATGTCGGTATCGTGGATGGTAGCATTACGCTTGTTCATAAGCATGAGAATGTTACCCTGGAACTCGTTGGGAGCGGTGATGGTCGTCTTCATGAGGGGCTCGAGAACCTGGCCACCAGCTTCGCTGAAAGCCTTCTTGAAAGCCATCTGGGTAGCCAAGTTGAAGGCATAATCGGAAGAATCGGTAACGTGAGTGGCGCCATCGTTGACGATCATCTTGGCACCAATGACCTTGTGGCCCAGAAGAGGACCCTTCTCACAAACAACATCGAAACCCTTGGAACAAGCAGAGAGGAACTTGTCGGGAATGTGACCACCGACAACCTGGCTCTCGTAGTGGTTCTCATCGGGCTTGTCGTTAGGCTCAATCCAACCAGCAACACGGGCAAAGTCACCAGGACCACCACTCTGTCGCTTTAGCAGGTAGTCGTAGTCGGCACGTCGGGCAATGGTCTCTCGGTAAGCAACGCGAGGCTGACCAGTGACACACTCAGTCTTGTACTCACGTCGGAGACGCTCAACGTAGACCTCGAGATGCAATTCACCCATACCAGAAATGATGGTCTCCTCACTCTCAGCGTCGACGTGGACACGGAAAGTAGGATCCTCACGCTGGAATCGGTTCATAGCCTTACTGAAGTTGTCGGCATCACCAGTTCGCTTGGGCTTGATCGAGAGCGACATGACAGCATCGGGAACGAACATGGAAGACATGGTGTAGGGGAGACCACCGTCAGTGAAGGTGTCACCAGAGGCACAGTCGACACCAAAGACGGCGCAAATCTCACCGGCACCGACCTCAGAGACATCCTCCATCTCGTTGGAGTGCATGCGGACGATACGGGGAATTCGGACCTTCTTGTCAGTTCGGGAGTTGAACAGGTAGGTACCCTTGCTAAGCTTGCCCTGGTAGACACGGATGTAGGTGAGCTGGCCGTAGTTGTTCTCTTCGAGCTTGAAGGCAAGACCGACGAAGGGAAGAGAGTCGTAGGGAACCAGCTTAACAGTCTTCTCATCCTTGGACTTGTCCAGACCAGTGTTCTCAATTTCAGAGGGGTTAGGCAGATAGTCGCAGACAGCGTCGAGCATGGGCTGGACACCCTTATCGGCAAGGGCAGAACCCATCATGACGGGGGTGAAAGATCGGGCGATGGTGGCACGGCGGATAGCAGCCTTGATCTGGGCGTTGGTAGGCTCCTGCTCCTCGAGGTAGAGTTCGGCAATTTCATCATCGACATCGGCGAGCTTCTCAACAAGAGCCTGGCGCTTCTCCTTGGCAAGCTCCTGGAGAGGTCCAGGAATTTGATCGGTGACGCGAACCTTGGTACCACGGGGACCCTCAAAGTACATAGCCTGCATGTTGATCAGATCGACAACACCCTGGAACTCGTCTTCGGCACCAATGGGGATCTGGATAGCGGCGGCGGGAATCTTGAGCTTGGTGTTGATCTGTTCGACAGCTTTCCAGGGGTTGGCACCCATTCGGTCCATCTTGTTGACGAAGGATAAGCGGGGGACATTATAACGTTTCATTTGACGGTCGACGGTAATGGTTTGAGACTGGACGCCAGAAACAGCGCACAGGATCATGACAGCACCGTCGAGGACTCGCAGAGCTCGCTCGACTTCAATAGTGAAATCAATGTGACCGGGTGTATCAATCAGGTTGAAGTGGTAGGTTTCCTCTGTGCCGTTTTCCATTTTCTTCCAATCGGCGAATGTAGCCGCAGACTGGATAGTGATGCCTTTTTCCCTTTCGAGTTCCATAGAGTCCATCTTAGCGCCGACAGAATCCTTGCCTCGAACCTCATGGATCGAATTGATTCGGCCGGTGTAGAACAGAACTCGTTCACTGACGGTTGTCTTTCCACTGTCGATATGCGCCTGTTGGGTTCCAATTAGCAAGGAGGGGAGACGTGGCGACGGTGTCATGATCGTACAGCAATACCGATGTTGCGCACTCGAGATAGGCGCTTGGCCTCCTCGGTGGACATGTTGGCGGCGACATACTCGGGTGTCAAGCTGGCAGCGTCCTCTTGAGCTTTCTTGAGACTGGTTCACGGTATGAGCAAGGTGTTCAATGGCTTGAAAGGGGTCATTGGAGGCTCACGCTTCTTGCGCAGCGCTGCAGGTTCGCTTGGTCTGGCTGAAGGCTCGTCGGCTCTCCCAAGTGGGAACAGCAGCTGGTACAGTAAAAGAGTGGCTACCACAGCTTGACTGCTGGGTGCCGAATAGCAGACGGCAATTGAGCCATCTGGCAGCCCTTGTTGCCCTCATTTTGTAATCTTGGACTTCAGCAAAGAAGTTGAGGAGAGGGTTGCCAATGATCTGCGGCCCATTGGAAACTTTTTTCTTAGGTCGGGATTAGCAGGAGACGCCGCACCCGCACGTGCATGCGCGTCCCTGATTCGCTCAGCGCTTAATTCCCGCCAACTTAACGGCCAAAGGGCCCTGTAACGTGGGTGGCATTTGGGGCGCCCGCCGATAGCCCGATTTATTTCAAGACTTTCATACATCACTTCAGACCTTCCCAATCTCAGTAATGAATCATTAAATTTTGTCTTTAGGAGTATTTCCTTTTAGGCCTATTCCTCCAATCTTTTACTGGTATCATTTGTAAAGTCCCATCATCCATTGCGCCGCTTGTTTATCTTCATAACCCACGGCTCCGTCCGGCCGGTAAACGCCAAAATCAGCCCATGTCAACACAACCCTTGATCAACGCCAGCATCATGAACCCGTAGCCTCTTAAGTAGACAGCCCCATGCAATGCAGCCATAACTCCAAAGTCGTCGTCATTAGAGATTATTCGAGAATATTCCTCCGCCAAGAAGCATAAAGCTCATTGTGGCAACAACCAGCACCATAGGGGTTCCAGAGGGCGTTGGTAAAGATGCTGCGTTGTCGTCGTCTGAATCCGAATCTGAATCCGAATCAGATGGTTGGAACCCATCAGCAGCAGTGAAGTTATGACCAGTGTCTGTGGGCTTTTCGGTCGCTTTGTTCTGGTTGTGTGTGGCCGTCGCGGATGGGATGGTGGCTCCATAACTTTTAAATGCGACTCGCTGGCTCTTGGTAGAGTTGAAGTCGGTGGCAGCAAGTCCAATTTCGTTGTTTACCAAGTCGTAGACGACATAAGCGGATCGGAGAAAGGTGTTTCCAAGAAGATAGAGGCTGTTCGTGTCGTTTTGTATGCCAAAAGTGCAGATTGTCTCACCCTTGTGCGCGCCTGATTCGAAAACAGGCATTCGGTCTTCGCTGCTGGACATGGGAAGAACTAGCTCATCCATGGCTACACTGATGCGAGGACCATCGGGGCCAGCAAATCCGAATGTGAAGTTTCCTTCAATTTTGCCACGTGAACAGGGTAAAACAGCAACTCCAAAGTAAGGTGACCAAAGGGCACCGACTTCCTCCCAGATCTCGGTCGTCAGATCATGGGGTAGATAGCTGAGTGTAGTTCCGGAATCAAGCACCGCTTGGATAGGAAAACAGTCCGAGGTGAGGGTATCGCTGCCGCTGGGGCTGGTGGCGACCAGCGAAGTGAGAGCCACAATGAAGTGATAGTAGTGGTCGTCCAGTTTTTGAATGTCGATTCGGTGCATATCGCCAACGTACTTTTCTGTGTCCACACCTCCGAACAGAATGCTACCGGCTTTAGCGTCCAAATCGTTTAGCCACACGCTGTAAGCGATTGTGTTGATGTAGCCCCCTTGCCACATTGCAACCGGGAGGTTAGGATAAATGACATCTGTACCGCTTGAAGCCTCATTTTTGGCGTAGCCCACACCAATCAGTCCATAGGATATGTTGGTCTTGACAGCGAGACCCATGGTGAGGTTGCTAATGACTGCGCCGTCTAGCTCAAAATGATCTTCGAAGTAGTCACCCTTGACATAGCTGTCATCTTCAAAGGTGATGCCGAACATGCCAGGTGCGACATGGTTGAATGACTTGGATTTTTCAGGATCAACTGTTATGGGTATCAGCAACAAGGAACGGCATTGGTCTCATCAGAGAGTGGAATCTTACAGCTTCCAAGAGGGCATCCAGATTTACCATCATCGTCATCTTCGCAAATATCCGCACATTTCCAGGGGACCCATACATCGCTGCTCCCAGTATCAAGTTGAAGGGTGATGTTTTGAGGTGGGTTGCCAACTGTAACTTCCGTAAAGTAACCACCCTGAGATCTGTCGTTGCTGATGACTTCCTCATATGTTGTTTTGGTACGGCGAGCCAAATGTGGTTGAGAATGGCGACCCTCAATGTTCCATTGAACGGTTTGGGCTTGCACAAGGCCCCATGTTGAAACCAGTGAAGCGCCCACGAGCCACGACTTCATTGCAGCCACAGAGAACAAGTGCTCAAGGGCTGGTGAGATATGAGTTCAGGAATGGCGTCTAACGGGGTAACGCCACCCTCCTCCATAGGGTGAATGGGCGCGGAGCCAACCAGACGATATATGAGAGCACAATCGCAAAAAGTTTCCTTGTCGAATTTGCAAAAGCCAGTTGTTTGAAAAGTGAATTGTAGGTATCAGGTTGTAAGGTTGTGCAGACTGCAGAGAAGCGCTTAGTAGTTAGGTAGTTTCACTAGGACACTGCAGGATGTCTCAGGAAACGCCAGCTAAAGAAACACAGGGTAAAAGACCCAAAGATAGGACGGATGTGGTGGAGCATGGGACAACGGCGATGAGGGGAATACTGGAGAATATAAAAAAGAACAAGGATAATAAATACAAGAAAAGACGAATCAGAGTCAAGGTTCGGCGAAAGAGTATCGATTGACAGGAGACGGGATGTGTGAAGTGGAAGAAACGGCACGGGGGCCACGCAAGCTTTGGTAACGAGCGACGGGACACACGAGACTCGGGACTTTCCTACTTGGATCTTGCCTACTCTGGCACCTGCCTTTGAGTGCGTGCGTGCTGTAGCGCCAAGATGTCTCCGTTGATCCTTGCACTGAAAAGGGAGAGCGCGGAGGAGTCGTCAGCGTCTTTTTTGCCTCGGGGTTTAGGGGGACATAAAACGGACGACGGGCTGACGTGAGCGACTCGGCCGTTTTGTCTCGTGTTTTCTGTCAACGATCATTTAGCATGGTACTAGGATGGGCGGGTACTAGTTGTCTGAGGCTTACGAGGCCCGGTGTAAATTGTTTCGAGGCTACTCACTTACGATCGGGAGCTAAGAGGATCGCGTCAACATCAAAGTCTGCTTCGGCTAACTATTGAATCCAGACTTCAACTTCGCTACTCACAGAGAAGGACGATTACGTATTGCCTTTCGGCGACGTCTATTTGTCACCGACACGTCGGCCGCCCTCTTCATGTCTTGTTATTTATTACCAAGAACATAATACGAGATTCGTACAGTGATTCATGAACTTAGCTGAGACCGCCAAGAAGTGATCAACAATGTCCTCGAATTAAAGTACAGATTTGGGGACTGTGCCTGGCAGATCAATTGAGTTTCCCATTACAAACGGGCGATGCGCAAGGCCAGTCAAAATCATTGGAATTGGGCTAACCCTTGTCCTTCTGTCGTGTAGTAATTAGCACTTGGCTACTCCCACTTTCCGCGCAGCCCTGTAGCCTTTACACAACCCGTAGAATTGGGATATTACCTAGCTGACGACGCCTCGGTCTCGGCCAGGTGTATGCCGCTGGATCCGTGCAGCAATGGGTCACTCTATCTAAGGCGTTTAGATCCTTTCATGATGACAGGCACAGAGGAATTGTTTCAACAAATGCGATATTCAGTACGGATACGGAGTACGATTTCGTATAATCTAAACCCTTACCTACATTAAGTTGGTCTCGACATAAGTGCCCAGTCTCTTTAGTCCTTCAACCAACACATCTGTCTCGCAGACATAACCCACCCGCACATAACCTTTGAAGTCTTCATCGCTACCAAAACATTTTGAGCCCGCCACGAACAAGACATTATTCTTGCTCAATAAGTCCAGACAGAATTCGACGTCGTCTATAGGTTGGCCGTTTTTACTGAACCGAATAAAGGCAGTCGTACCAGCCGTAGGTTCGACCCAAGAGCATACGGACTCGTAGCGTTGGATGAAATCCTTAAGTAGTTTTGCGTTTGTCCTCGCCAGAGCCATATTACGATCGGCTAAGGAAGGTCGAACTGCTGGCGATAGAGCGTAACTCGCAATTCGGTCGTCAATCTGAGAGACGCTGATCGTGGTATAGTCTCGTGCCGCCATTATGGCAGAGATAATGGATTGATCCTTACTGGCAATCCACCCAACCCGGATACCAGCCAGAGCATAGCCCTTGGACATTGATCCTGTTACAAGCGTCTTCTCATACCCTAATGTTGTAACTGGCTGCGGCACTTCAATTTGACCAGCAGCTCCACCATGAAAGAGTGGACGATAAACCTCGTCGGAGAAGAGGATGATACCCTTTTTCTCCGCCACTTGAGCAATGCGCTTCAGGGTCTCATTCGGAATGGGTGCACCAGTGGGGTTATTGGGATTGTTGATTATGATCATCTACCAGTCATCGTGAGCGCAAGTCCTCTACAAAACATATATCTTCCCTCACCTTGGTATTCTCTTGGGTCAAGTTGACCAGCTCGTCCACATTGGGCACGAACTTCTCTTCTTCTCGCAGTTTCCACAACGTAACTTCAGCACCTATGCTGCGAGGAACGTCATACAACTGCTGATACGTCGGATAGACGCAGACGACATGATCACCAGGTCCTATCAGGCTGTAGAGGGCCAGGAAGTTGGCGCCGATTGCACCTTGTGTAACAACGATGTCCTCGGGAACAAGTTGCGTTGCTTCGGTGCTGCATTGGGCAGCGATTCGCTCTCTTAGTGTACGAGATCCCGGGATAGGACCATAGGTGAGCTTGAGGCTCGTATCAATGGGACCTGGAGCTTCTGGGTCTTTACACATGCCAATCAGGTCATCTATGGACACAGACGCAGCACACGTCTCGGCGATGTTGAGAACTCCGGGCGTTATCTCATACTCGTCCATCCATTGCTCAACAGCGAAAGGCGTGATACGAACCATTTTTACAGATTGTGCTGAGTTCGGAATATATGTAAGTATCTTGATTGTTCGCAGTATACTGATCGGTGTGTAAGTGGCCTCTTAAATATTGATGTCATGAGCGGGAGAAGACACGACCACCCCACCTTCATGCGCCCTTCAACGCCCTTTGGTCTGTCAGTTGGGCGATGAAGTGTTCTGGACAATGGGCACTCGGCCGAAATTTTATCATTTCCTGTGTGTGAGTTATTGTACTTCATAGCCATTGACAACTGTTTTTAAATGGCTATGGCTGTTGAGTTCAACCACCTCATGGACTGGCTGGGAGCGATGCCATGATGCGGAATTCTCCTTCAGCTTCCCCACAAAGCTTGATCAAATTAGTTAGCCTGATAGGCAGGGGTAAAATCTGGGGAGAACACAACTAATCAACCCTCCACACTCAATCAGCTGCAGTATCGTGTCACACGCATCATAGCTGGCGTAAGCCACCCAGAGGAATAGCCACAATGTGTCGTCAATTGCAATTCCATTCAGCTGGGTAGAAAGGTTGTACGCAGTGCAGACTACAGAGTACTGCTTTACACATAAGTACTGTGCGTTGAGATAGCGACTGAAGCTGTAATCCCGTGCTAAAACTGGCGGTCCCCATTGGCTTTATCTCATGGCGATAAAATATTGCTCATAGATCGCCAAACACTCAGAATGTAAACATCACATTCGAGAACAAACATAGGACCCTTAATGTCTTACTTCTAGAATGCAGGTGACACAAAAAATTCACTGTTCGCATCATGTGAGTCCCAAGTTTAGGGTAGTGGTAATATCCGGAAGCGAACAACGAAGAACTCATGTAGTCTAATTTGCCTCATCGGATGATTTTTTGAGTAATAAGATGGCGAGAACAGCCCACGCAGAGTTTTCAGACTAGTGATTGATCAATGGTGAATCATGAGTTGTTGCCAATGTCGTGGTCATGAGAACAAATACAGATAAGGGCCCATAAGGCTATCTTATGGATAAATCGCGCCGAGGTTTAGTGACGTCAGAACTTTATGTGAAACAGTACCGCGTGTCTTCGCGCCTGACCACCTCATGATAGGGATATTTATTTTGCAGCTGTAGCCGATCAAGCTCATCATGATAACCTATTAATCCGTGGACAAAACTGCAATCTCCATTGGTTGATTCCATCTTGAAATGTAAAGTTGTCATAGTTCGTGCTGCTGGTTAGCAAAGCTGCATGGCTCCATATTGGCTTAGGAGACCCATAATTTAGTGGCTGTGCCAACCAGTTAGGTTTCATCTTTCGGCGTAATGGACACACTTGTTGTAGGAGCGCACCTTCCGTGCTGTACCTGCCTCCGGTGCCTAAATGGAACGCGGGGCGCCACTCCTCGGCCAAACAGCTTATCCCGGTCGCGCTCATAGCCGCATTCTATTCAACGACCGACCCCCAACACCTTCCATCAACCTTGCTCCATCACCAAACTGCATCGTACATATCGCTGCAGTTATGGCTCCTTCCACATTGAGGAGCCTCCTACTGGGAGCCGTCGCCCTTTGGCCTGGTCTCGCGATGGCATCTCAGAACTCGACCTACTCGCAGGCAGACCAGCTACGGGCACAGCTAGCCCTCATGGGCGATCGTCCTGATGGATGTCCTCCTTGGTGCGTCAATGGCAACATCGTATCCTGCGGAGTCGCATTGCTTGTACTAACCCTTCTCAAGCTTTAACTGTCTCCTGCCAGCACACACATGCGGCCAATACGCCGGCTGTAACGAATACAACGGAAAATGCGACTGTCCTGAGGGATTTGGTGGCGATGACTGTCTCGAGCCCTGTAGGTCTTGCTTCTATCTTTACATACAGGATAACCCAGCTGATCATGTTGTTAGTGTGCGGTTCCCTCCCCAAGGGACGAGATCGCCCAATGCGTTCTGGCTCATC
The DNA here is from genome assembly GCA_013266185.1 of Fusarium sarcochroum. NCBI lineage: Eukaryota > Fungi > Ascomycota > Sordariomycetes > Hypocreales > Nectriaceae > Fusarium > Fusarium sarcochroum. The sequence goes on along the minus strand of JABEXW010000047.1, from coordinate 19,777 downwards.
ATGCAAATGCGACGAGGGCTGGGAAGGCATCAATTGCAACGTTTGTACCGATAACAAAGCCTGTAACGCATTGATGGAAACTGGCGAAGGCGGTGTATGCTACCAGAACGGCGAGGTCGTCAACCACAACTACCAAATTTGCGATGTCACAAACGAAAAGATTACCTCCTTGCTCGGAAAGCAGCGCCCTGAGGTTACATTTACTTGCAAGCAAGAGGACAAGACCTGCGACTTCCAATGTAAGTTGAAGTCCTCATCCCCATAGGGAATGTTGCTAACTCCGGTACTTAGTTTGGGTTGATGCCATCGAGTCTTTCTATTGCCATCTCTCTGACTGCGATTCGAGCGCCGAATGGGAAGAGTCTAAGAACAGCACCTCCTACAAATGCAACAAGATTAGCTGCAGCTGCATTCCCGATCGAATGCTTTGTGGAAAGGATGGGTCCATTGATCTCTCGGATTTCTTGGATCAATCCATTCAAGGCCCAGGTCGATTCGAGTGTACTCAGAAGCACGGTGGCTCTCACGATTGTGCTTTTAAGGAGCCCGAGATGGACGCACTGATTCTTGCATTGATTGGCGACTCTAGTATCTTCCTCAACTGCCACGCCGGCGAGTGTCTCTACGAGACAGAGGTGCCAGGGTATAAGCGACCCGTAAAGAAGATCAACACTCCTCTTATTGCCGGTGTTATTGCAGGCTGTTCGCTATTCTTGGTTGCCGTCATCATTTTGACATGGTACCTATCAAGGCGCAAGTTGAACTACGGAGCTATTCGCCTGGAAGATTCGGACGATGAGAGCACCAAACTCATGGCCGACCATAAGCCTGCATCACTCTATTTTGATGACGTTGCATACACTCTCAACGGCAAACAGATTCTCACCGGAATCCAGGGTATCTGCAAACCAGGAGAGGTCACCGCCATCATGGGTGCTTCTGGCGCAGGCAAGACCACATTCCTCGATATCCTCGCCCGAAAGAACAAGCGTGGCCAAGTCCAGGGTAACTTCTACGTCAACGGCGAGAAGGTCAATGATAGCGACTACAAGAATGTTGTTGGATTCGTCGACCAGGAGGATACCATGCTTCCTACTCTTACCGTCCACGAAACGATTCTCACCAGCGCTCTGCTTCGACTTCCCCGCGATATGGGCCGTGCTGCCAAGGAGCAGCGTGTAGTGGAAGTTGAGAAGGAGCTCGGTATCCATCACATCCGCGATTCTTTGATTGGTTCCGAAGAGGGTAAGGGACGTGGCATTTCAGGTGGTGAGAAGCGACGTGTTGGAATTGCTTGCGAACTCGTCACCAGCCCTTCGATTCTTTTCCTCGATGAACCCACCAGTGGTCTCGACGCCTACAACGCCTATAATGTTATTGAATGCCTCGTGACTCTGGCCAAGAACTACAAGCGAACCGTCATCTTCACGATTCACCAACCTCGATCTAACATTGTGGCCCTCTTTGACAGACTGGTGCTGCTGGCGCAAGGGCGAACTGTTTATTCTGGTCCGTTCAATCAATGCCAGTCATACTTTGACGAGATTGGTTACGAATGTCCCCCTGGATTCAACATCGCGGATTACCTTGTCGACCTCACCATGCACGCGGGCAGCACTCAGTCAATTGATGATGGTACCGTTGGCCTTGACACTAATAGTGTTGGCCCTAGCAGCACCCGTGCGATCAAGTCTGTTGCGAGCATTGCAGGCACCACCTCCGGAGATGACGATGCCAGCTCTAGTCGACCCCGAAATCGCCGCAGGGATTCAGTTAAGGTTCGTCAGGAGCGTGAGCTCTTTACGCGCAGAAAGGCGGATACTGCGGCATCTTCAGACGCCGGAGGCGAGGACAATGGCGCCTATAGGCTTCACCAAAACCCTGTTGACTCTACTACTACCCTCCTTGAAGATCCTCACGACCTGCCTCCGGCGGCAGCCACTGGAACTGATCTCGATATCATGACACGGTCCTTCATTCATTCGCAAATCGCCCACTCAACGCACGATGAGATCTGGCAAGCGATTCAAATTGCAGAGAACGCCAATGGCCGCACAAACGGCTACACCTCCGATGGTCCAAACATCCACGTCAGTGCTGTTGGAAAGGGATACGCTCGTGTCGGTTACCTGCGACAGTTCATCATTCTGTCTCAGAGGACATGGAAGAACCTGTATCGAAACCCGATGCTGATGCTCACCCACTTCGCAATTGCCATCGTACTTGCTGTCTTCTCGGGCTATCTCTTCTATGGTCTTACCGACGATATTCCTGGCTTCCAGAACCGACTCGGTCTTTTCTTCTTCCTGCTCGCGCTCTTCGGTTTCAGCACCCTTACCAGTCTGAACGTTTTCGCCACAGAACGTCTTCTTTTCGTCCGCGAACGTGCCAATGGCTACTATGCACCTGCTACTTACTTTGCGGCCAAGGTACTCTTCGACATCATTCCTCTCAGAATTGTTCCCCCTATTCTCATGGGCTCCATTATTTATCCCATGACCGGTCTAGTGGCCGATTCAGCGCACTTCTTCAATTTCGTTCTGGTTCTGGTGCTGTTTAACATGGCCGCCGCTGCCGTGTGTTTGTTCATTGGAATTGTGTGCAAGGATGGTGGCGTTGCCAACCTGATCGGCAGTCTGGTCATGCTGTTCAGTCTCCTATTTGCTGGTTTCCTCCTCAACCACGATGCCACTCCGAAGGGTGCACTTTGGCTTCAGACGTTGTCAATCTTTCACTACGGTTTCGAGTCGCTCATTGTCAATGAGGTGCTTCAACTCACCCTTGTTGATAGCAAGTATGGTCTCGATATCACTGTTCCCGGCGCAGCCATTCTAAGCTCTTTCGGCTTCAACAATAACGCCATGTGGCCTGACATCAGGAACTTGGGTATTTTCGCTGCGATCTTTATCGTGCTGTCTTATGCTGCTATGCACATCTTGCTTGTTGAGAGACGATAGACCAACCTAGAAGTGTGTCAAGCAGCTTGAAGAATGTTATGAGTTTTTCAGACGCGAGACAGGCATCGCTGCCTGTAGTGATGTTGTACATAGGAACGTATGGTGCTGAGTCTACGCAAATCATACTCGGCGTTTGGATATGGGCAGAAATCTCACGTTTTCTTTCTAGTAGGGCTTTCGTTATTCTGGATTTCTACTGTTAGTAATCGAAAACATTTTGAAACACACATTTCCTTGTGAACGTTCTGAGCTTATCCATGTATCTTGGGCAAGCCGCTTGAAGATGTGATATTTGCATAGTTACAGTAATACATGGGGTACATAAATGTTTTACAAGCCAGAGGGCATAGACTTTACTCCATCTTTCCACCAGTAAACTCCTCAGCAATTCTCTTTTGTCGCTTAACGGAGCGGTCGTACTCAGACTCGTAAAAGTCCATAACCTTTGTAGATGTTCCTGTCGTGGTTTCCAACATGTTGGTGATAGATGTGGGCTTGCCCCAAACATCCCAGGTGTTCTGTGCGGCGCCGTATCGACCGACATCATATCCTTGCTTCTGGAAGAAGTCCTCAGCAAATATGTTATCAATCTCTGCCTTCAGCTCGTTCTCGGTGACGATGAAGTTGGAGGCATTAATGTAGAGCTCCATCAGCGCATCTCGACGAGCCTCGCGCTTAGATCCCTCAATGGCCTTGACTTTGCTACGACTTCGGTCGGCGCGAGAAAAACGATCAGGGTCGGGGTAAGTTGTGGTGTCAAGCACGGATTCCAGCACAGTGCTACGGGTGAGGCGATCGTCTTCTCGCTCAGGAGCCTTAACGGCTTGGTGGTGCTCGTTAAACTTGCGGCTCACACGTTCGTTCTGGATGGCATCGCGGCGGTTTCGTCGGGCCCAAAGTTCCTTCAAACCAACTTCCAAGTTTTTACGACGGGAGTTGGCCATCTTTCGCTTCCACTCCTGGGTCTCGTTCTTAGGAGGTCGTACATCGGAAGACCTGGGGACTGTCTGCTTGATGTAGTCGGCTTGAATCTTGCGGTTGCCCTCGAGACGGGGAAAAATCTCACGAGGCACTGGTAGGTGACCTCTAACACGGGGGAGCTTCTTCTCGTCGGATTGGGGTGGTGTAGGGAGGCGGATATATGAGGGGGACTCGGGAGGGACATTTTGGTGGGTAGCGGCCGAGGTCGAAAATGCTCTGGAGGCCACGAAGAGCTGACGAGTAGCAGCCCTCGGGCAAGAAGCTATGATATTGAGCGACATTGTGAGAGGAGCCGGCGCTGGATTAAGCGCTGAAGGGCTCGGGCTGGGATCGCAATTGACGTCGTAACCCGTCGTCAAGACCGATTCTGCTGAAGTCAAACACCAGACAGAGAAAATCAGTGTCGGATCAAATTTACCGGATTATCTTGATCCGGTGCATGACCCCTGGCATCTTATGGCCGCGCCACCAACCACCGCGGGAAGGTAGTGGGGCTCTTTTTCTTCTGCTAAGAAAAAAAAGTTCTGGATGAATAAATTTCTGGACCGCCCAACTTCTTGTCATTTTGCCTACCTCCAGTATCCTCAACCAACTTTTTTTCGCCATGGGTACTGGAAAGAAGGAGGCCACCCGGCGTGAGCGCCAGGGTAAGACCGGTGATGGTCTTGCTAATGTCAGAACAAAGGGCGAGAACTTCTATCGGTAAGTACACTGGTCGACGCTGTCGCTGCCCTTCAAAGCTGACCACAATGCTATAGCGATGCGAAAAAGGTCAAGCACCTTAACATGTACAAGGAGGGTAAGGCGCAGAGAAACGCTGAGGGAAAGATCACCAAGGCTGCCTCGTTCCAGTCCAGAGACATTCCCAACGCCCGGATCGAGCCGAACCGCAAGTGGTTTACCAACACTCGAGTCGTCTCCCAGGATACCCTCAATGCCTTCCGCGAGGCTATGGATGAGAAGGCCAGGGACCCGTATCAAGTTCTCCTCAAGTCCAACAAGCTTCCCATGAGCCTTATCAGAGATGGAAAGGACACCGAGAATGGTATCAAGCAGCACAAGGCCAAGATGACCGTCGAGACATCGCCCTTTGCCAACGTCTTTGGTCCCAAGGCGCAACGGAAGCGTGTCAAGCTCGGCGTTAGCAGTCTGGATGACCTGGCTGGTGACACCGAGAAGAGCATGGATACCTACCGTGAGCGACTGGAAGAGCAGAAGCTTCTGAGCGGTACTTCTGGAGACCCTGAGACTCTCGGTGAAGGCGACAAGCCCCTCACTATGTCGATCGAGCCTGTGTTTGACAAGGGCCAGAGCAAGAGAATTTGGAACGAACTCTACAAGGTCATTGACTCTTCAGATGTGGTTATCCATGTGCTTGACGCTCGAGATCCTGTTGGAACAAGATGTCTTAGTGTTGAGAAGTATCTCAAGGAAGAGGCCCCTCACAAACACTTGATCTTTGTTCTGAACAAATGTGACTTGGTTCCTACCAGTGTAGCAGTAAGTTTTTTCTTTCTTTTATTCTTTTTTCTCATACTCTTCTTCATCCTATCCCTTATCATACCCCAATGTTCTTTGTCAGGATTTGTTCCTTTATGTACCATGGGACCTGTCTGTTATAACATTGGGAGAATAACCGCCAGTCTCGACTGTCATCAACGTTTTGTTGTTTGGCTGATGTGTGCCGTTTTGGTTACCATCATGAGACAGGCCAAGTGTCTGATTGAGTTGAAATCTGCCTATGCCATTATCCAATTACGGGGCATCGATTGTATATTTCTTAGTGATGACACAAACATACCTTCCCCATTCATTTCTTTCTTTACCTGCATGTCATGCATGATGAGCTCGAATACTAATTCGACATAGGCTGGATGGGTTCGCAGTCTCTCCAAGGAGTACCCCACTCTCGCCTTTCACGCAAGCATCACGAACTCTTTCGGAAAGGGTTCGCTCATTCAACTCCTCCGACAATTCTCCTCCCTGCACTCTGACCGAAAACAAATCTCCGTTGGATTAATCGGTGGTCCCAACACCGGAAAATCCTCCATCATCAACACTCTGCTCAAGAAGAAGGTTTGCACTGTTGCTCCTATTCCTGGAGAGACCAAGGTCTGGCAGTACGTCAGTTTGATGAAGCGCATCTACTTGATTGACTGCCCTGGTATTGTTCCTCCCTCAAGCACCGACACTCCTACAGACCTGGTTCTTCGAGGTGTTGTGCGTGTCGAGAAGGTCGAACATCCCGAGCAGTACATCCAGCCTCTCCTGAACCGTGTCAAGCAACACCACATGGAGAAGACATACGAGCTCACGGGGTGGACAAACGCCACGGAATTCCTTGAGCTCATGGCCCGAAAGGCAGGTCGTCTTCTTCGTGGAGGTGAGCCTGACATGGATGGTGTGGCCAAGATGATTCTCAATGATTTCATGCGAGGCAGGATTCCTTGGTTTACGCCTGCGCCAAAGACCGAAGGTAGACCCGACGACAAGGTCAGAAACCGTGAAGGCAGACTTGGCGAGATGCCTCGGAAGCGAAAGCAAGAAGAGCCGACTGAAGATGAAGATTCCCTTATCGAGGCACAACTACAACAGGAGGCTGATGCCGCTAATGAGAAAGCTGCAGAGGATAGCCCAGAAGGCTCTGACGAGGAGTCAGAGTTTGAGGGATTCGGTAGTGATACAGAGGATGCGCGATCAAGAAAGCCATCTTTTGGTGCCACCGTCGACGAAGAGAGCGAAGGCGAGAGCGCTGAGGACGATGTGATATCGATAGGTGGCTCTGATGATGTGGACGAGGAAGAAAAAGAGGAAGAGGCGCCTGCACCTGCAGCCAAGAGTAAAGGGAAGAAGACAAAAGGCGGTCCGCCAAACAAAAAACGGCGGACATAATCGGCCTGGAGTCGATGAATCTTTTTCATTCGAGGCATTTGCTCGCGCATCCTCATTACCTTAATGATACCCACGTTTATGTTTCCATGCCTTTGACTCTGATTCATTATGTGCCATGTCTTCGTTTCTAGGTATTGAAAAATAAATTCTATCGACACATGCCCGTTGCCGTCTTTGTAGTGTCGACTTTAAGCCACCTATTGTTCATGCATGCCTGCCATAATAGTAGTAAATTATTTATCTCGTTCTCTGCTGTACAAGATTCAACTCGGGCGTTTGTTAAGGTTTACTGCATGCTCAAGGACCATCATCCACTTCTCACCCTAAAGACACTCGGTGTAAACCAGGATCATATACTACTTTCAGTCATCTTTCGCTACATGATTGCTAAGGATAGACATCTTTGCAGACAAGCTAGAGAGTGGTAGTTGGTCTTGATGGAAACGTTACTGAGCATCGTTGTCCAGTCCTTGGCTAATCAGAAAAGAGAGCTTATATGAACTGTCCATAATGCCAACGGAACAAATGCTTGGAAGCATTTATTAACAGGAATAGACATATAGAATGGAAGGCAATAGTGATTATCAACACCCTTAAATACAAGCCAGCCTAGTTCTCTACATCTACTAACTCTTTCGACGCCTAATAGCTTATCAATAAAATAAAATACCTGGTCTCATAAACGAGGTAGTTACATGAAGATATTACGGAGGAGAGCAAAAAGAAGACATGCCTCCACACAGGATTGAACTATGGACCTTTGCATTACAAGTGCAACGCTCTACCACTGAGCTATAAAGGCATCTCGATGTAAGCGGCACAAACAATTGCATTCCAAGAGGATATCATGCAGGTTGAAGATTGATTAATGCCAAAAAAGGCAAAAAGAATGCCCCCACACTGGATTGAACAATGGACCTTTGCATTACAAGTGCAACGCTCTACCACTGAGCTATAAGGGCACTAGTTGTTGAAAAGCCTTGTGATACTTTGACATATAATCCCATCACGCAACATCTGCCTAAACATTCATCTGCTCTCGTCTACCATCTTTTCTTGTACTCCAGGCGATAACTACCACTGTCTGTTTTCTCACTGTTGTTTGATCAAAGTACTTAGTACTTTCGAGATATCATTCAATCGTCTTCTCCGCTCTATTTAGCTCCAAACATAAAGTAGACCTTTCACCGATCGCTTCAGCTTACCAAAAGATTTCCGTCGTAGATATGTTTAGGTATACACAACTCTTGCTGTCGAGTTAAAGTGAATAAGCATTGCTCTAGCTTGTCGTAAAGAATCGAACGTATATGGACTGGGCTATACAAGTAACTCAAAGAAACAACCCTATGCCAGCTTCAAGTTCGTGAAAAGTAGGTTATACTACATATCAAAATGATGTGTGCATCTTGTGGAAGTCCTACTTATATCTATATTTGGGTGCATTCCATCGCCCATTCTGCCCAAGCAACTCACAGAGTGTCTTCCAGGCATCTTCTACATTCTGAGGTATATCAACATGTGCAATGGAGCCTTTGCCTCGTGGGCCATACCCGTTCTCGTCGTCTCTCATCCGCGGTATCTCTCCCACGAGCAGAGACATGAATCGATCCATGCTCCAGAGACCATCTTTGCGGCTATCCTCCCACCCAGAAAGATCGAAACGCAAGCATGAAGTAAGACTACTGGCTTGCTCTACAAATGTCGATTCTTTGGATGCCACCTTGGGTACGAAAGTCGGCCAGCTGACGACTACAGGTGCCTCGCCCTTCTTATCCTCATAGACCTGCGCAAATGCAGCAACTGTGCGCCGACACATGGTGGGATCCTGGGCGACCACAATGGAATATGGTGACGTGTACCCATTCGACTCTAGAACCTCTCTCGAGTTCTTGGCGTTGAGTGCGCAATTTGTCGAAGTATCTTCAACGAGTATTGTGAGCCTCTGTTTCGAGGTACTGTCTGTGGGTCTCCCAACTTTAAGATCAAAGAACTCTCTCGCAATGACCTCTAAGATACGAGCCTCTGGCTGCCCCCGGACTTGGTCGGCGATGCGGTTGTACTCGGGATGCTGCGCTACAGCGTCGTGCATCAGTTGAGTCGAATGTCCAATACCGCCACAGAGAACAAGAACAGCAGACCCATGCTCTATCAAAAGGTCAGCTAATGATAAGCTAGAAATGCGCAGCTACTGACCTGTTGTCTCAACTAATTCTTTCATCATTGACATTACAGTCTCTGCGGTGGAAAGCACCGCTGAGGCACACAGAACAACGACGTCCACTGAAGCCTGAGCTGACGACGGGCTACTTTGTCGTGTATTTGTTGAAGATCCGAAGACGCATCTGCGCAAGTCCGTGAGGGTGCTGACGCACTCGTGAGCGACAAATGCTGAGATTGTGTTCGTAGCATCTACTGCTCTGCGCACTTCTTCTTGGGAAATCGCCATGGTATGGTTTCTTGTTACAGGTGTGGACTGAGACTATGATGTGTAATGTACAGGGTTTTGAGCAGAGAGTGCAGGAAAATATCTTGCTGCAGCGGAGTATCGGGAAACGGAATTTCCGGGCGGTGACGGCGGTCTCAGGTTTCACAGGCTGTTCGGAATCATTATCCTTGGATTTTATAAAAGCTTTTGTAGTATTCAAGTGTCAACCTAATTCTTGGGTTGGTTAATAATCGCTGATCAAACACCGGGTGTAAGTCGCTGGGAGCGCATCGCACTTACAGGAACTTGGAAGAAATATACACATTCACGAGTTAGAGTATAACGCTCTCAAGAGTCAAGATATTCATATGAACGATAGAAACTAGACTAAATACATAAAGTTTCGCCATTGTTCCACTTCATTGGCGTGAGTTGTCGTAGATGCTACCGTCCCATTATGGTCCCAAGCGACCCTGCCAGGAACACTCGCCCGTATCTACGTCTCGACGATTAATTTGAGAAAAGTGGTACTGAATATCGGATGAGCCGATGTGATAGATTTGACCCAAGGAAATTGATAATTTGACTGATGCTGGTGTAAAGCTAATTTGCCATTATGTGATTACTCCATCCATCCGAGGTCGTACAGACGAACCTCTATCTGCTACCACATACCTTGGATAGATTTTCTTCCAATATCATGATGCCCATCCCTTATACGATAGCTCCATATGTACTATGATATGTTTGGAGCTAAACCTACCCGACAATGGTAGAATGAGCCTGAAGCATTGCCCGTCCTCTCACCATAGCGTTGTGATCATGCATTGACATTCGCCCCCAAAAGACCAGCAGCAGGAGTTCATGGCTACATGCCAAATGAATTAGTAGCATGAAACTATAAAGAACCAATCAATCGATTATAGAAGTCAGTTTTTCAGTATGTGTTCAGCCGACATGAAGCGCTCTTCGAGGCTGCAGCGAACTGCGAGAGTCCATTATTCTAAGGAACAATCCCAAAAACCGCCTCAAGACTTTGAACGACCAACATATGTACGGGGACTAAAGCTAGCTATATTTGTTCCCTATAGCATAGTAATCGTTCCTAATAGCGGACTGAATCCTCACGAACCTCCCGCCAAATGACCCTTTTGCGCGCTTGACCGCATCATCTAAACTAAGTATCAACAGACAGCATACATAATCTTTTTTTAGTTTTAGAAGTAGGTAAACATAAGTTGATACCATAAGCAAACGCCGATTTGTTCAACAGCTGACTGCTTAGCTGCTGGACGGTGATGTCATTGAGTGTTTCGATATCTTGCAGTGCAGTGCTAGCCAGCTGCCACTTACAACTCCTTTATCGGCATCCACCAGTGTTTACTCTTTTCCCGTCTGCATGAGAAAACAAACAAAAACAGAGCCCGGCCCGTGCGAGGTATCGAAAATATGACATTCCCCTCTTTCTATTAACACGTATCCTTGTTTGTTCTGCAATTCGCGTCCGATCGGATACCAACATCAACCTTAATCTTAAACATCACGTCGGTATCTCCATCTCTACTCTACTTGTCAGACCGACAGAATGGATACTATTTCTGTTACAAAGTCCGGTGTGACTGGGACGTCGCCCAAGGTCAAGACTAGAGCAGACATCGCAAGTCGACTCGCGCTCGAATCTCCCGATCCTCTCTCGGACGATTTCCAAGATACACCTCGATCTACCTTGGTACGAATTATGATCTATACTTGCGCCCGCGATATGAACTTACTGACCTTCAAAGAACAACAGCACCCAAACTCAAGCTCCTAACAGCTCGCCCAACCACAAAGGCAGTAATGCTCCTTAGGGTATACCTTGCCCCCTTATAACGAATGACTGGATTCATGACTGACAAGAGGTCATAGGAGGAGTTTCTGGCTGGCCCTCTCCAGCGATGTCTAATAACAACAGCATCACAGTCGCCCCCCATTGTCCCAGAGCGCCTCGCGGCCGAGCTTCCACTTCTCGTCAACAAGAAGATGCGGGCACAGTCTACGATCTCACGGCACTCCCGCGAACAACCAGAACTCCTGATGTCGAGCAGCAATCTCACAAGCGACATTACAACCTCTCGCCAGACGCTCTGGCCGGCTATCAGAACCAAATCGAACGTCACGGACGCAAACGCTTCGAGTGCGCCCAACCCAAAGACAAGCCCAGCCCTCTCGCACCTCAGCATGGTTCGCGAGTCGCCAAGGTCGCTCATCTTCCCAAACAGGTTCCTAGTCAGTCGAACCGATCCAGGACGCTTGCTAGCAGCAGCGTAAACAACCCCATTGCCATAGATGACCAGCGCCCCAGATCCACCAACGCCGATGGCACGAAATGGTGCTATAACACTTTCAAGGCCTTTGATCCCAGGGAGTCAATTCCCCAGCTAAATGAGGCTTTTGTCAAGATTGTACCTCCGGCGCCCTCGCCCTCCAATATGCACGACCCAGGCGCATGCTTTCTTTTCCAGGTTGACCTGGCTCGCCATCTGGCTCACAGCGGCGTGAACGGACCATACGAACTGGGCGAATTCCTATGCGATATCCATAAAGCAAATGGAGGATTCGTCAAGATTGCTCGACGCGAGACTGCTAACGGTGAATACTTCTGGCGCCATATAATAACTGGTGAGCGTCTGCAGCCCCAGGACGGCTCTGACGTTACCGGAAAGGCTGTAGCGTTGGGAAACGGAGCTCTATTTGGGATGCAGAACGATCAAGGCCAGGTGGTTCCTCCTGAGTGGACGTTTACTGAGCCTCGTATCTGGCAGTTCAAGAATGAGTCTAAGAAGGAAGAGGAGGTCAACCCGGCTGGTCTTAAGCCCGATTGCAATCCCATGTGGCCTTGAACGATGAAACTTCCATGAGTACAAACCAAGCAAAAAACGCTGTGGAAAAGGAATGGCTGCGTGCGCTGGCGATTCTGTTCAGATTTGGTTTCCTGGCTTGCCGTAATTTGTTTCTTGTTTCGCTCATGTACACGGATCTACTCTTGGGGTTGGAAGTATAGGGCTTTAGCTGATTGTTGGATTTCGAGGCCTTGATCTCGTCCTTGATTTGGCTTGCGGGGGAAGACACCCACGTAGTCTGTGGCAGCGGTTAACCATATGTTAATCTCATGTATTACTTCATTGTTTGAGCACAAAATCGACTGGTTTGTTTCTGCTGGCTCGATCATCTTCCAAAAGTGTGAAATATCTCAATTGAGTTGAGTTGTTTAATTTGGATACAAGTTACTGAATGGTTTGGTGATTTGATAGATGGATGGTGGTCCTCGAATCAAGTCGCGATGATTGACGATTACGGAAGAATTGCGCACCGACATCGATAACATCATCAAAAAAAGATGCGCCGAGGGTCGCCACTTTTACTCTCAGCCATAGCTAGCTCATTCCGAACCTCCCAACGACGTCAATTCGTGTGTACTATTAGTTCTTCTTCTTGTCTCTGTTGTTTTTCTATACTCTTGATTGTTTTCCACATTCATAATGGGCTCTTCATCTTCCAAAGTCGCCAAAGGCGCAGCGCGAAAGTATCCTGCTCGAGCTCCTGGAGCTGCAGTACCCGAAGCAGTAGCACGTCAACCAAGGGCAGCGGCACCACCCAAGGCCCAGTCACCCAAGGCTCAATCGAAACCTCTAGGCGGTGGCGTTAAAGACGAAGGTCAGCAGATCCAACTGTTGTGCGGTTTATGACACTCGCTAACTCGCTATTGTAGCTGTTCGCGCCGATGCCATGGACCCCGATTTCCCAACCGGTGACTTCTCACGCCGCCTGCACCAGATGGGCATTGCCGACTCGGCCCCTACATATTCTCCCTCGTCTACCGCCGCCTCACCACTTGGACCTTCAGCTCCTCCAGGCCCTACCTTTGCCCCAAGTCGAACCAATACGACCCTTATTGCGCTCGAAGCTCGAGAGCGACTACAAGATCAAGCCGAGGAGGATCTTGCAAATATGGGGCGACAGGGCCGACGGTTCCTTGATATGAGGACGATAGTAGATGCTGTGAAGCTGCGCGATCGAGGTATTCCCGAGAAGGACATTGAGGCGAGGTTAAGGATACAGCCTGGGCTATTGAGCAGGCTTGGTCAGGAAAAGGCGTTCTCGCATGTGACGAGTCCTAACTAAAGGACGGAGATGAGAATATGAAACGTTTAAACTCGCTATGTCTGTCTGGTATGACACTCATGGGGGGTGACACGAGTGTATTACGACTGTACAAAATCCTGTTTCTCCTCGCTCTCCAAACGATAGTAATAAAAGATACCCCAAGAAGATATGACCAAGATCCAGCTTGCTAACTGCGACTCCGTTCCTTTTGCCCAGGCTTTCCATCAAGCTTTACCACGCAGCATGGCCACCATCCATGCGGAGATCAGCGCCAGTCATGAAGCTGCTTGCGTCGCTAAGGAGGAAGACAGCGGCGCCACGATACTCATTAGGCATACTTATGCGGCCGAGCATGTTCTCCGTGGGCCACTTGGCACGGCGGTCGGGGTATTTGTTGAAGAGGTCCTCGAGCATCTGTGTGAGGATGTAGCCTGGGGAGAGGGTGTTGACACGGATGCCGTACTCGCCCCATTCCATGGCGAGGTTACGGGCGAGCTGCACGACGGCGGCTTTGGAGGGATTGTATACGCTGGAGGCGTTAACTGCTGAAGCGAATTGGCATTACAGGGCGATACTTACGGTGCTAGCATGCCCTTGTTGGCAATTGTTGCGCTCATACTGGCAATCATGAGGATGCTGCCGGGCTGCTGAAGGCGGATCATCTGACGAGCAGCGGCTTGAGCTGTCATGAATGCTCCCGTGAAGTTGATGCTCATCATGCGCTCGGTTTCCTCAGCCGAGTAATCAATTGCTGGTGTTTCATGGTTGATACCCGCAGCAGCAATGAGGCCATCTAAGCGACCAGCGCCGTTGGCGATATCCTCAAAGATGCTGTTGAGGTGTGGGACGTCTCTCACATCAACGCGGTGGTAGTGTAGCGAAGTACCTAGTTCTTCGCTCGCTCGCTTGGATATTTGGGAGAAGTCTGATTCGGGGTTTTCGGCGGGCGAGGGGAGTCTGTCGACAGCGTGGACTGGTAGAGGGTTAGTCTACGGATGTTCATTTATGGTGTTTTGGTCCTCACCTGTGGCACCAGCCTCAAGGAGGGCCTCAATTTGAACTAGACCTAAACCTCTGGCACCGCCGGAGACGACAATGACTTTGTCTTTAAGGCTGAACTCGGGTAGGAGATGAGGTTGGCCAAGAGCGGCATTGGGTCGAGGAGTGGTGTTGTGAAAGGCGCGGATAGCTACGGGAGCACATCGAGCTGTTCTAAGAGACAGGGCTTGTCTGGGAAGAGGCTGACGAGCCAGTGATCTTAGAGCTGGAGCAAACTTGTTCATTGTGGAATTTGGTTGTGAAATTGGTTATGCTTCAAATTGAGCTGAGCTTACAGTTTCTTCGACAGACTCTTACTACATTACATAAAGTGGCAGCTCGGTGGCCTTTTGTACGAAGCTCAATGACAGCCATTGTATGTCATGGCCACGGTCATGAGCCAGCCATGAGCTTGAGCTTCCCCTCGCAAACAAATGAGGGGATTTCAGTGGCGTTCTTCATCGTCACCTTTACCACACCCTCGATAGCAGTGTCACGAGGGAATCAGCTGTGCTGAAGGAGGAAACGACAAACTGTGCCTCTGTCTGGCAGGTAAAAGACTCGGAAACCACTAGGACGATATTGACGATGCCGGTGAGGCTCGGGTTTCCTCGCAGAGTTAATTCAGGTCCTAGCCGAGCTACGATCTACGTCAGCCACACCCCCCGCCTTCTTGGCCCAACCTGTCTATTAAGCTTGAGGGGGGAGTGTAGCTGATGAAGCTTCAAGGATATGGGATTGTTGGTGCTTCAGATCATTTTGAGGCCTGTTACGTCAAAGAAAGTAGACAAGAGCTTCTTGATCGAATATCATCATTCATTGAATGAATATTACAGCGACTTTGATCATGTCTCAAGGATTCCTATGTTGACTTGTGGGGAAATCGGGCGGAGCAACCTCCGGGATCTATCCCCCATTCCCCAGGTTCTCCATGCGGGAGCTCCCAACTCTTTTTGTCCTTCCGCAGTCGTAGCTTTGGATCTGGCATAAGCCCGGGATGTCAACTTTTGGGTGGTGGCGTGGGACTTTGGCGAGACTCTAAGAAGATGTTCGGGCAACATTATCGCGAGCTGTGGACAGTAATTATATGCCCCGATAGACTGAGTCAATGCATCAATATATTGAATAACCTAAAATCTCGAAATCATTTAACCAGGCAGATTCAGAATGGAGAGTTGCTTGTCATCCGTGTATCCAATCTAGGGCGTGCTGGCCTCGAAACGGAGGCTGCTGGGGAGCATGGAAAAGCACATCATGAGACGTTGGTAAAAAGAGGTATCCCGTGGGATTACGCTCGACTCGTTTCATCTCGTCTCATGCACTCATCCGGCTTCTTCGGGGTGGAGTATGCCGAGACTACTTACTACCTTTGCTTTCCCTTGCTTTGCCTCCCTCAATTGAGTTGTCCACAGTCCCTAAAAGCGAGAGATGGTCTTACATGAAGTCAAGATTCGCAGTTGGTTCATCAAGCTCACTACAAACACCGTGGCTATTCCATCATCGATGATGTATAAGTGGACTTACAATAGCACCTCCATGAATGAGCCATCAGGCTACCAACGTCTATCTTGCAGCTCTTGACGATCTTTACGTCAATCGTTTAACCCAGATCGACATCTTATTCCCGGAAACCAAATCATGTTATTCAGAGGATCAGAACATCTTTTTGGCCCTTCCCAACATATTGGTCGTAAGATAGCTGGTGTTGCATCGACTCTACTTCACGTGGACATATGCTTACATGCCCCGCAGGCGATGGGCAAATATTGAGATGCAGGGTAAAAAGAGATGAGAAAAAGAACCAATCCAAGGGTCTTGACTGCCTTGCAATACTTGGAAAATTGCTCCCAAATCTCAAAAGAAGCTTTTTGCATCAAGTGGACACTTGAGATGCTGTTCGGGTCACGACCCGGCATTACCTGGTTTCTTTCCTAAACTGGCAATCCCGGAGATCTTTATGTTACGACTACAAATGTTAAGGTCGGTTCATTTTCTCTTATACCCACAAGAGAATAGAGAACCAAGAGTCTAGAAGCCTCCCCTGCTTGGTCTAGACATGATGTCGATGCAATAAACTCATCTGATCTCGAGGCCCGGCCCCCAGGCTTCCTTCGCTACCTTCTGAGCTGCAAATCCACCATGATGCAGCAGAGGTTCCAAATCCAGTATTCCGGCATCTGGAAGCCTTTTGAGCCACACGGATGCACGTTCCTGGATGAGAACAAACGGGGCAGAATCTAAGCTCCTGTCAAACCATGCATCGAAGCTGAGCCAGAGTATGCCGGCGAGATGGACCCATGAACGGATAACTCAATTCGTAAGCCCATATCGCCTGATGCCCTGACAAATCCCCGAATGGTGGACGAGCAGTTTTGAGTCATGATATACTCATGTTTATTAATAGAGCAGGGTTCGAGTTGGTATGTGTAGGTACAATAAACTCCAACAATTAGTAGCGAGCGGATCGACGAAAACGGAACAATGGAGGGAGCGGTATCTAAATTATCATGAGAACTGTAAACAATCTGAGTAAATCCTCAAGTCAGAAGATGCGCCATTAACTTTCACTAGTCCTCCAAACATTGACACTATACAGCTTCGCGTCGATTTTCGGTACGTGTATGCTCTGTCATGGCCTCCAATGAGGCCTTTGTCAGCCATTAACAAATGCTTGCAAAAAACAGGGACATTATACGCTCTAAACCACAATTGTAAGTCCCAACACCTTCCGCTTTTAAAGTTGTCTTCGTATATCCGTCTTCTTTTTTTCTCCTTCAACCATCATCCATCTGAGTCGTGCCTCGTTCAAGCACCGTCGATCCACTGGTACACACAGACCAAGGTGGTGTAAACCATGGCGATGAATCCAACCACCATGACTACAATGTCGAGGGTCTTGGCCATGCGTGTTTGAGCAGCTCCCTTGTAATGCAAATACGCCGGGTAGATGTACACCAGAGGAACACACGCAAAGCTTCCAATCAATGCCACAAACTTATCCAAGTCACTGGCACCGACAATGGCAATGCCAACGCAGACGCCAACAAGAGCAGTTCTGAGCGCATTCTTCTTCCACTTGATGGCAGCACTCTTCTTGCCAGTTGCCCGTTCGCCGAAGATAGATGTCTCAATGATACGAGCAGCCGGGAACAGCTGGACGGGATCTCCTGCCAGAACGGCAAGAGAGTACAGGAACTGAACTGCGTTGACAAGGGGCGAGTCCTGGGGAAAGTTGGAGATGACCTGGATCTTGGTGTCTTCACCAAATGTCGCGTAGCAGAGGGCTCCCACCGATGTGAAGATAATCGTGATGATGAACATGACCAAGTACAGAAGGCCAGGGAAGTGCTCGGGCTTCTTCATACTAGACTGAATGGGAAGAATGAGTCCGATACCCTCAAAAGTAAAGATGGCTGAGCCGACTGTCAAAGTAAAGTCGCTGGGGTTGAACAGTCTAACAGAAGAGTCCATTCCGTTTCGTGAGAGAGCAGCGACATCATAGTACCAGATGTACACAATTCCGATCAAGATAAAGACATCGGCAAGCAGGGCGACGGGTCCAAGCTTGGAAATGTTTCGAATCAGTGCAAGAGGAACAAGGGCGACCAACTGCATGGCAATCAGACTGGGCACATTAAACAGCAGCTCGCGATGGTTGGCCGTCACGGCATCGAGGAAAGCATAGAGGTTTTCTGCCGTGAAGATGAGACCGGCACAAACAAATCCAAGCTGAGAGATGGCAATTGATGCGAGAATCAAGCTTCGGAACCGGGGACCGACGATGGCTTCGCCGAGTTCTCCGTAACCACCTCCGTAAATCTGGCGACACTCTAGAAGAAGCCGGAAGCATCCACAGTTGACCAGGGAAAGCACAATCAGGGTGATTGACGAGAAGAGAATGCCACCGTTGCGGAATGCCTTGGGCAAGAACATGATTCCAGTACCAATGAAAGCCTTGATGAGAGTGAAGAAGGTCTTGGTAGTGGTAGCATCACCAGTCTTGCGCAGCCTTTTAGAGCTCCTTCTACGGCCGAGCAATGGTCGAAGCTCAGGGGGTTGTTCCACATCTCCGTCCTCTCGATCGTCAATGGCAGATTCGTCCTCGCTGTCGGCATCTTCGAGATCTTCACCGGCAAAGCTGCCATAAAGATCGAGGAAATCGACAAAGTTCTTGGCTACAATTGTATAGCCACTCATACGTCTCTGCCGGGCACGTCGCTGAATGTGGTATCGTCGAAAGCCTCCAGGCTCACGCTGTTCGGCATGGCTCAGTTCGTCAGCGGTAGCCAAGCGAGGAGTGGTCTGGTGGGAGAATGTAGCAGCCCGACGGAGCGAATTGGCGCGAGCCTTGATTTTGAACATATCGCGGTGCATATCGCCACCTTGTAGCAAAAGTGACGATTCAACGGCGTCTTCTTGAGAGTCATCGTTGACATTGGTGGCCGAGGCCGAGGCGGAAGCAGAGGCAGAAGGGTTGGCTGGGCCAAAGGCGACGTCGGGATCGGCAGAGTAACCATCTGGGAGATGTCTGTCGAGAATGGCAGCTTGTCGGTCCCTGGTCTCGCTGCCCAAGCTACTCGGTGTGCCGTCGAAATTGGCAAAGTCGGCCATGATTGCGGGTTCTTGAGAAGAGTTTGACGAGGTGACGTAGTTCCTTCAGATTTCGGATCTGTGGCAGCGGCTGCAGCGATGGAAAATGATGCTCAGAGAAGGGCCGAAGATGGTATTAAAGACAATGATTCACGGATAGTTCTCAGCTGTGTTAGCCGTCACTGCAAGCATCAACTACCATCCGTTGACGGAGCAAAGGTAATGAATTGTTGAGCAGGAAAAATAACAAAGCCTGCGAACGGCAAATCGCAAGGTTGGGTCGCTTGTTGTATGACAATCCGGGTCGGTGAATGTCTCTCCCGGCAGGTGCTAGCTCTTTGAGGCTTGGAATGGTGGGCCGTGAGACCCACGTGCGTTCGGAGGCCCCAGGTAGCTAGTACTCTTTGAGCCTCAGCATGAACCGTAAATCGCCACTGTCAAGGACAAAGCCAAAGTATACGATACCCAAGATCGATCCTGTGGCGCTGGTGCAACCAGATGAACACCATGCTCGGCATTTATCCTTCCTCATTCGACACAATCGAAACTTCTAGAGATAGCAAGCGGTAAAGAGTCTCACTTTCTCTTTAATTTGCCGTCGAATGTCTCAAAGCCCGACCAAGCCACTTTTGTGCCTTGCTCTCACTCGTGGGCTCGCTGACCTTCAGGCGTCAATACACTTGAATTCAACCAAGGTATGGATATGATGCGCGGTTCAACCTGTTAAAGTGAATATTTCATATATAAT
>JABEXW010000046.1:0-14349 GCA_013266185.1 Fusarium sarcochroum | reverse complement strand
GGCTATAATATTACATACCAGGATGATTGGTTTTCCCACTTCCAGTATCAAGGAGATGTTCACTGCGGCATCAACTCCTGGCGGGCTATTGATAATTTGTTCCTAAACTATCAGACTGAAATAGAGCTGTTTAACGATATTAAACCTATTTATTATCTGTTATATATACAGTTGTTTAATGAATAAACTAGTATGATAATTATGATAATACAATAAAGAAGCAAGAGAATCATCGTATGCAGACCTGATATGGAGTCATCCTAGGACTTTGTCAATTGCAAAGTTGGCTGACCAATCACCTACCGACTTGCACATTTCGTAAGGCGGGGATTTAAATTGTGTTTGCATCTGACACTTTGCCTCCAACCACATGACTCTACCTCAGGGCTATGACAAGGCAACGGAATTCATCTCCAAACTCCAGAAGACACGAAAACATGACATCAAAGGCTCAGATTGTGATGGCTCCGCAGCCGAACCCCAACAATACGAATACGACAATCTTCCTCGCTGGCATCACGACAAACACAGGCGAGCCTGATTGGCGCGAAACACTCGCAGAAAAGCTCAAAGATTACCCGGTGACCATATTCAATCCAAATCGACCTGATTGGGACAGCACGTGGAAGGAAAACTTTTCGGATAAGAGATGGGAGGAGCAGGTTTGGTGGGAGCTTGACATGCAAGAGGCAGCGGACATTGTTGTTTTCTTTTTTCACAAATCCACGGATGCACCCATCAGTTTGATGGAATTGGGGTTGGCGGTGAAAGCAAAGTCGAAAAAGGTTATTGTTTGCGCACAGGATGAGTACAAGAAACGGGGAAATGTCGAGGCAGTTTGTAGGAGGTTTGATGCGAAGTTGACAAGCACGGAGGAGGAGCTCCGGCATGTTCTGCTTGCGACGTTGGATGGGCTTCAACGTTGATGATGCTTTTGTAAGATGCAACTTATCGAGAAGGGGCAGGTTGGTTGCGATTGACGATTATGCTGTATGGAAATGTTTGAAAGATATATTGATCCGGGATCACTTGTTCCGGGATACGAAAATAGAAATAAAGCTATTATCCTAAACTCAAGATAAGTGTGTAATATCTTAGTCGATCTTCATACTGGCTTAGATTAGCCCTTCTTAGCTTCACTACTCATAATTAAATCACCTCTCTCAACATGTTTCCAGACCGTCTGGTAGTCAACGCGTTGCTCAATTTCAGAGCTACCCTGAAGTCCAGATGAACTCACCGAGCTCACCGAGACCGGACCAACAATTAACCGTGCGGTCCTTCCGCCGGCTCCACTCACCGCAGCCCGTTCCTCCCCCACATCGAATTGTACTGTGCCTTTGAATTCCGCACTACGGTGGCGGGGTATCGGTGTAACGCAAGCTTTATTCATCACCATCTCCAGCCTTTGACTTCATTTGGCCCATTTCTTGGACAGTTTAGTTACTCTCAGCTAAGCTATCAATTGCTACAGATTTTCATATCAGGAACATTACTGCTATATCCTAGCTACACACGCCACTACTTGCCCACCATGGACGACCAGTTTGGAGGGCGCACCGACGACGATCTCTTCTACGATGATTTCGAACCAGTCGAGGGCGAGACGGTAGTCACCGAGGTCGTTTCGCCTGCACCAGAACCTGTACCTGTGGCTCCAGCTCAACCATCTCCTGCTCCTCAAGAGCAACCTCCTGCGCCAACACCCGCGCCCTCAGCACCAGCCGCCAAACCCGCTGGCCTCTCTTCATCGCGATACGCCGACAAGCCAGCTTCAAGCCCTAAGCCGGCCCCAAGCCCCAAGCCAGCTCCAAGCCCCAAACCTGCAAAGCAGCCTCCTCCGCCGACCTCCAACGCGCCTCCAAATGCTCCGACTGCTCCTCGCGAAAAGAACACTCACGGCCCGCAAAACACAGCTACCAATGCCGCAGCCCGTCTACAGTCTGGCGCGAACCCTCGACACAAGTTGACTGAGGCGGAGCTAGCCGCCAAGATGGAGAAGATGAAGCTTATCAACGCGGAGAACTCGCGCAAGTTTGAAAAGGCAGAGAAGGATGAGAAGGACCATGCGGCGGCATACGCTCGTGGTATGGAGGAGGCTAAGAAGCGACGCGCAGAAGAAGCCGAGCGACGTAAACGCGGCGAAGAGGATAAGCGAAAGTTGGAGGACGAGCGCGCTAAGAACAGGGAGCGGAAACTCAAGGCGATGGGTATGAAGGAGGGTGGTTGGGATGAGGGCAAGCAGGCTCTGGAAGAGGAGGAAAACAGAAGGGGATTCCGCGGCGCAAATGGTGGTATTCGTGGGACGAGAAACGCTGGTCTTGGTGGAAGTCGGTACGCGTCTAGAGAGGGTGAAGAGCAAGATGTGGATCGATTCTTGGACGAGCGACATCGTGGTGGTAGGGGTAGAGGTCGCGGACGTGGAGGACGAGGAGGACGAGGTGGACGTGGTGGTTATGAGGGCGCACCAGCCCCTGCACCTGTCAAGCAAGCAGTTCCAGCTGCTGAAGACTTCCCAGCTCTTCCTGGCGAGGCCAAGAAGAACACAACTGCAACAACGAGCGACAAGCCAGCTTTTGCTGCTGCTGCGGCTGGTCCACCACCGCCACTGACACCACCCACGGGTGGAAAGTGGGATGAAGAGATGGACGAGTATGATGAGCTTAACAAAAAGTCATGATGCTATAAACAACGACGGGTCACAAGTTGAAGGAGGAAAGAATGCAAGATGGCTTCACAAGAAGAAAGTTGGAAATACCATAGGCAGCATAGTTAGACAACATCAATAGTCAAAGCGAGATTGAGAAAGTCTTTGTCTTCTGCTCTTTTCCCTGGCGCTGAGCTGCTTGGTCTAGAAAGGGTATTGTCCTCCATAAGCTCTTTAAGTCAACTCTTTCGTTCTTGATTTCCCTCCAATTTTATACACAGCGCCCAAACGCCTTGATACAACCCAATAAAACAACAAGAGTCTGACATTAATTACCATCCTCCACGGTATCCCCTTCCACCGCGACCACTCCTGTAACCTCCTGAACCTCGGGGTCCTCTAGGTCCACCCATACCAGAACCATCGTCATCCATCTGTGGCCTCGAGCGACCCTTCATCTCCTTGGGGAAAGCATCGTACGTCTTTCTCATCTGCGCATAACCCAAGTGCATCTTTCCGTAGAAATGGTCCGCAAGGCGACGGTCGTTATCGAGTCTACTAAGGTACGCGCCACACACGTCGCAGACCTGCAGCTTTTGGTGGCCCGAGGGGCCAGATGTGTCGGAGAGGGCCTTGAGCTCCTTCTCACGGTCGGACTTGGATTGCGCGGCTTGGCGGACGCGGAAGAGCTCGTCTTGGGCGCGTGAGACTTCGGACATGGAGCCTAGGATTTCGACTTCGAGGAGGCCGTTGTTAATAGAAGCCGTAAGGTCGGAGATGCCTTTGAGCTGTAAAAGTTAGCATATTTCCATAGATCTGGCAGTTGATGACATACAAGAACATTGGTTTGGCGAATCTCGTCAGGTGTCTTCTCCAATCTTCTCTGCGCAGCATCGATTCGTCGATTACACTCGTCAATGTACTTTTGCAGATCGCGCATATAATCGTACTCAAAGCCGTACTTTTGCTTCTCGCGATCCGGTAGCCCCTCGTATTCGGCCTTCAATCCCTCATTGTGTACTTTTGAACACGGACCAATGTCCTGCTTTGTGTTGGTGAAGAGGTCGTGCGGACAGGTGCCTGCGAGGTAGGATCGGCAGACTTTGGGGTCGGTGATGGAGAGTTGGGCGGCGCGCGATGTTGACGAAGCGCCCATGAGCTGCTCGAGCAGCTTTCTTTGTTCTGCGGCCATGGTGCAAGTCTGCTGAGGTGAGGTTGAAGATGTTTAAGTCTGGCGGGGCCTTGAAGATCCAAGATGCGACGGCATGTGGAGGAAGCGCGCGCCGGGGAGGTAAGTTTCTGCCGGGATCCACCGCTTACCACATTGAGGTTCCACGTCGCAACTGAGATAGCTGTCCAAGCTACGACTCCAGATCGATCTGTCAAGGGCAAAGGTGAGATGTGAAGTCCTATCCGGATTCCACATTCTTTAATTTATTCTTCAAGATGCGCCACTTCCTGGCCTATCTGTTACTCGCCGTTACACATGGCTTCGCGCTCATTTCGGCCGCCGCCTCCGATTATCATGAGCAATTGACTCTTCGTCCTCTACCCCTGTCCCAGCTTCTAGCGAGCTTCAACTTCCGAGCCAACACTTCAATCGCCGACTTTGAAGCGCACAACTTCCGGCTCTTTCCCCGATCGTTAGGCCAGATCCTCCAGTACGCTGGTACGCGAGAGCTACATCTTCGATTCACCCTCGGACGATGGGATGCCCAAGCGTGGGGTGCTCGACCCTGGGATGGTACACGCGAGGGAGGTACTGGTGTTGAGTTGTGGGCGTGGCTGGATGCTGAGACGGATGACGAGGCGGATGAGAAGTGGTTGACTTTGACGAACGCCTTGTCTGGATTGTTTTGTGCCAGTCTGAACTTTATCGACGAGACGAGGACGATTCGACCCGTTATGTCCTTCCAACCCGATGGCGACCATTCCAACTCGTCGCTTGCCAATACTAGACTTCTTCACGGTGTCTTGCCGCACGAGGTTGTCTGCACGGAGAACTTGACGCCTTTCCTCAAGTTGCTGCCATGCAAGGGCAAGGCTGGTATTGCTACTTTGCTGGATGGCCACAAGCTGTTCGATGCATCGTACCAGAGCATGGCCATCGACGTGCGACCCAAGTGCAATGCGGATGGCGAGTGCTTCTTGGAGATGGAAGAGACCGTGGACATGGTCCTCGATGTGAACCGATCCAAGAGACCTCAGAGTATGTCCCTTGAACCCCTCTAATCGCCCCTCTAACAATCATTAGACAACCCTATCCCACGACCCCCTCCTGCTCACGAGCTCCTCTGCGATACCTCCAAGTCCTACAACTCCGACCACGCATGCTTCCCCGCCGACAATCTCGATGGCCAAGATTGGACTCTGTCCCAAGTATTCGGCCGACCGATGAAGGGAACATGTCCCCTAACCGACCCTGACGTCCCTCCTGTTTGTGTTCAGATCCCTCAGTCTCGCGACATCTACTCTACCGAAGGCGCCCGAGAGATTAGGTCTGAAGATGGAAACTCTCGCTGCTACAACCTCAACACCGACGCTGAACTCACGCTCATGCTCGTCAAGCCTACGTCAGAGGACGAGGACAAGATTCTCAACAAGCCCGAGACACCTCTTCTTTACGCCGATCGCAGTTTCAACGGCCACGGCCAGGAACACGGTGGTGTACAGGCCATCCTGAGCAACCCCAGTGACACCGACGTCGAGTTCGTCTACATGGAATCCCTCCCCTGGTTCATGCGCATCTACCTACACACCCTCTCGGCCCGCATCGCCGACGCTCCCTCCGAAAACTCAACCGACCTGATCAAGGAGATCTACTACCGTCCGGCTCTCGATCGTGCCCGCGGCACTCAGCTCGAACTTCTGATGCGCATTCCCCCACACTGCACCGTCTTCCTAACCTACGACTTCGAGAAAGCCATTCTGCGATATACCGAGTACCCTCCTGACGCCAACCGCGGCTTTGACGTGGCTGCCGCCGTTATCACGACGCTCGAACCCAAGGTTCTCAACATCCGCACGACGACGTTGCTGCTGTACCTCCCGACGCCAGACTTTAGCATGCCGTACAACGTAATCATCTTTACGTCGACAGCGATTGCCCTGGCGTTTGGTGGGCTGTACAATATTCTTGTTAGGAGATTTGTGGGTGCTGATGAGGCCAAGGGAACGGCATTGAAGGCGAAGCTGGTGGGACTTATTAATAGATTAAAGGGAAAGGCTTCAAAGAAATAGATATGATATATGAGTTGTTTTCTTGGTTACAAGCAGTTTTCCGATTGCAGCGTCGTGTTATCTGTCACCGAGTACATGGCCTTGGCGACAGTGCCTGTGACAAGTCAAGGCGCCGACATGGCGTTATCGTGCTCTTGGTCTTACCGTGCCTTGAACATCGCTCATGCCACGACCCTGCATTGTGCTGCTTCAAACATCATCGGGCCGCGTAATTCGACCTGGGCAACGTGAGTACGAGCTTATCGCATCTCAGGGTTCGGTAATGCTGAGGTTCCAGGTGACGAACTGCGGTACACATGTATTCAGGGTCCTCGCGACGACGTTACGCCGGTCGCATTCTCTTTGTGGTCGACTGTGGTTTCAGTAAGTTGTATTGTCTACTTAGCCAGCATCAGTAGAGGTCATGTCGTGAAATTGGGCCTTGGATACCGCTGGAGTGCTCGAGGAGACAGAGTCTTTAACATACAAGCAAACCAACCGAGAAAATGACAAGTTTAGCATACCACTAAGCAGTATTGAGGACAAGATCTATTTATGGCATACTGATTTCTTTTCGTTCTCATTCGAGGCATCTCTGCGAGATGTAACCAAGAGAACGAGGCATCAAGTAGAAAAGGGTCGTGACTTCCTTCCTTACCAACGGCATTCATCCCCCCTAATTAGTCCCCAACCGACCTCCATGCTACAACTCACCATCATCATCATCTTGTTCTCATATCAAAAATCATCAGTCTCAGATTCATCCTCATCGTGATTCATGTCAACACTTAACGAGCTCCTCGTCTCCGACCGCGTAAATCTCCACCATGAAGCCACTTGCTTTACTCCTCCTCCTGACCCTCGCGGTCGTAGATGCATACTACACCATGACTGTATTCGCTCCAGCTATTCCTCAAATTCACGCTCGCGTCATCAACGCTCGGGATAGAGCTTTCATCATTGGCGCCTCCGAGCCCAGCACCTTCTGCGACCTTCACAATGCGACTGACTGTCCTGCTGGAACGTCTACGCAAGTCGACGAGAAAATGACCGGCCTCGCAGTAAGACACACACTTCCCCCGTATATGTATTCACTGACAGATTCCAGGCCGCAGTTCCAGGCGGCCAGTTCATCTTCGTTGCGCCCGATGGCATCATCTCCTACCCCTCCGCGCACTCGGCTCTTCGTCCCCCCGGATCGCAGATGGGTGGTTTTCGCTCCGCCAACGTCATTTCGGAATGCAAGATGCCCGTAACGATACTCGTGTGGTCGCCTGAAGATGGGAAGCCGGGGCTTTGGGCTTGTCCGACCGCGAGGAATGTGCCGATCACTAAGGAAGCGGTGCTCAAGGCTACGACGGGGTCATTTACGGGCAAAGGATGTTTGGCGGTAGAGGGGATTGAGATTCAGACGGCTGGCGACAAGTTTGCGGCCTGGGCTTATACGTGAGGCATGGGTTGTGTGATGTAGATGGGTGGTGATTTTGCAGGTCGGGGATGATGTGGGTATCAGTTCAATGAGTGAGAACCATCCAGCTTCGTTAGGGCTGTGGTGTTATAAATTAAGAAGATTCTACTGTGCCTACCTTCTTTACGACCTACTGATATTCCGACATTCGCTGTTCATTCTTTCGCCCGGCAAGGTAAATGGTATTATACGCCAATCCCTCTTATAACGAGGGTGGGGGTCACACTCGAGACCGCGAATAACACAAAGGCCTCAAGGTTTACCTGCAGGGGCATCACATCTCTTTTAACAGCCTAAATATTAAGCATGAGCTGAGTCCTGCGTACGTCAGGCGGATTGGCTCTCGCATATCGAGGTATCTGAAGTTGCATATGGATTTGTCAGGACGGTCAATTACACACGTAGGTGGTATTACTAATGATCAACCAAGGCGAGTGTCTGACGAGATTCAATTGATCAACAAGCAGTTAACTACCCTTCGATCAACTTATCTAACGGGACTACGTTCTAATGGATTTCTCCGCCATGAACACCAAGACAGTTTTAATCACTGGAGCGAACGGCTACATCGGTTCAGCCGTGGCTAGGGCGTTTGTGCGTGCTGGATGGGCCACTTATGGCCTCATCCGCTCGTCAAAGTCCAGCGCATCACTTGCAGCCGAAGAAATAGTTCCAGTCATTGGTGCTATCGATGATATCGCCTCTCATACCACCATCAAAGATGCCATGCCATCAACACTAAATGTAATCGTATCCACTACAGAGAATACATCAGATTATGTTCCGCACTTCAACAACACTGTCATGCTCCTTCGGAGTCTTTCAATCGCCAGCGTCGTCAACGGTGTTCGTCCTCTGGTTATTTTCACCGCAGGAAGTAAAGACTATGGTGTTGGGCCACACTTTGCTGATGACCCTGGCCTGACGCCTCATGATGAGCACTCAGATCTTCACCCTCCCTCCTTTGCTTTGCCCCGAGTACAGAACACGCCGAAACTGTTTCGGAGTTTGAATGCATTTACAGCTGTGCTCGTTCGACCAACCAACGTATACGGCCGAGCTTCAAGTTACTACAGTGTCTGCTTTCGAGTCGGCTCCAATGCGGCGTTGACCGAGCAGCAAGTCCTCATCGCGCCAACGCGACCTAACTGGATATGTCATGCACTACATATTGATGACTGCGCTGAGGCTTATGTCGCTATCGCGTCTGCGCCGAGGGACACCGTCGAGGGCGAGGTATTCAACATATCGTCGCAACATTTCGAAACAGCAGAGAAAATCCTTGGCGCAATAGTGAAGGAATATGGGCTTTCAGGAGGGATAAGATATGAAGACCTCAAAGAGGTAGCACCTGGAGAGGATGCATCATTGGCAATGGTAGTAGGTTTCCCGCAGTGGACGTGCTCAAAGAAGTTGAGGAGGCTTACGGGCTGGACAGACCGTCGTTTGCCTTTCTCAGATGGAATACATGTCTACCGGCTGGCGTACGAAGCGGCTGCACACTTGAAGGATGAGAATGTGGAAAGGATTAGAAGAACTGCTGATTCAGTGATGACTACGGTGGAAACTCCAAATCTGTGATAGGATAAGTACAATACTTTACCATGTAGCTGTATATAACGTTAATAGCAAGAGAGGTCCCGTCAATAGAGTTACAGTAAGCACCACAGCTTCAGCTTAAGTAGTCCTTACTGGCATGCGAAGGAATATCTGAAGTGTCATCCTTGATGGAGGGAAGTAATTATAAGCTATAGAATATGTATAGACGTAAAGACTCATGATCACATGACCAAGTCATAAGCGTGATTGGTTTAGTGGTAAAATTCTCCGTTGCCATCTTGTGAAGATTCGGGGAGCCCTGGGTTCGATTCCCAGATCACGCAATGAAAATTTCTTTTTGCCACTCTTGGAGTTGCTCCCTCGTGTCTTTATTATCTCACCACATGCCAAAGGATGATTTTGTCAAGTGGGGAGTTATACTTTGTCACTTCTTGGGCTATCCTCAGAACAGCCCCCATTTTAGCAATTACCTCTTTTGAACTTCTCGGCATGTGTTCCCGGACTTCTCAGGCCCAGGAAAAAAAGCTACGAGACACTTGACAATCTTGCCTAAGTTAACGCACTGCCTGCCCCGTTAGCAATCACCCCGCAAACGCTGTGGCTGCATGCCGTGTACTGTACCCAGTTAGCATTAGATCGAATGTCAGACTCGGCAATATTACGTCGAAATCTTACTGTATTCGTCACTGAACTCTCTAACGTCGGGGAATTGTTTCCGTCTGTGTAAGTGGCGATAGTTGACCAGAGGCTGGACTAGGCACTTATAAATAAATGATTCATTGTCGGCACCTCAGAACATTTTTGTCATGTTGTTTATCTGAATAATAATTCTGCTTTTTTCATCGCTCATGATGGCTCAAGTTGCAACACAACCAGCTCAACATGCTTTCAAGGAAGGCTATCTCGTCAACGATGGGCTTCTTGAGCCCGAGATGATCGGCAAACTTAAACCATCCTATGCGTCCGAACCAATCGAAGATCTGCAGGCGCGCTACGAAAAGGATGGCTATCTCTTCATCAAAGGACTTCTCCCTCGATCCGACGTCCTCGACTGCCGAAAGGAATACTTCAAGTTTCTCAGTCCAAGCGGCGTTTTACAACCAAGCTCAGATCCCGTCGATGGTATTTTCGATCCAGACAACAAAGGCTTTGACTATCCTAGTATCGGCGCCGGTCCATGCGGGGAGGATCAGATGAATCCTGGGTCATTTGCCAGTCTAGCAGAAAAAGCGCATACCGAATCTTTTTACCTCGAGTTTTCGAGACACCCTATTCTGCGAGACTTTGTTGCCAAGCTGAAAGGCTGGGGTGAAGACACAAAACTATTGCCGAGATCCCTGTTGAGAAATAATACACCTCACAACAATGCGATTGGTGTGCATTACGACCAGTCCTTTCTTCGCTATGGAGAAGCCACTTCTGTAACTGCCTGGGTTCCGATTGGTGATATCAGACTCCAAGGCGGCGGACTGATATACTTGGAGGGCAGTGAGTATTTTTTATTTCCAAATAATCCGTAACCTGAATACTGAGCTGTGGTAGGCGACAATCTTGGTCAAGACCTCGAAGAAGGGTTCAACCGCAAGGCTAGAGAAGGTGGTATGTCTGAAGCTGAACGTATCGACGCCTTCAATAAAAATATGATGTCGAATGGCTTTTTGGAACTTGGTCCCATTAAGTTTATCAAGAATAACGGTGGAGGAAGATGGTTACTTACGGAGTACGAAGCTGGCGATGTCGTTTTTCATAAGCCACATATGGTGCGTATCTACGAGTAATGAGAAATGATGGTTTCCTGCTTACCTTGTCTAGATTCATTCTTCGACTATTAATAAGGACCCCGAGAATCGAATTAGGCTTGGAACAGATCTGAGATTTGTGGACTCGTCGAGACCACATGATACGGTATGTTAAACCCTGGTTAAAAATTTCAGCGGCTCTAACCGCGGATATAGAGGTGGTCTGCTCCTTTCCGACTCGATGATGGCCTGTAAGGAGATTGGCCGGTATTCGAACATGGATGGTGGCGGTTGTTTGGTACAGATTGTAAGCTTGGGACATGTAATTTGCAACAAGAGCGTAATCATATGTTGGTGATTTCATAGGTCAAGTTTGATGAGTCGCGCAGGGATAGTTATAATGACATGGTCAGATTGTATTGACAAGATATTAGTGACATAATCTCCACAGCATTGTGCCCAAGTTGACATGGACCGCATTCCCGCTCAATATCGCTTTTGACATCGAACTTAAATATTATTATCGTTATTTGGCGGACAAGCCAGATGTTCCGAGTCCTCTCTCCAATGTAGGAAAGAGTTAGAAGAAACTGCCAAGTCTTTTGCCATAGGAATCAGAGAACTGGAGAGTATGCTCAGAACTCGCAATAGGCACTACGGGTTGAATGTCCAAGAGATCGCTATCCACTAGGCTCAGGTAGGCAAGTTAAATGAGGACCTGCGCACCAAACACACTGGACAAAGCTTTACCCACATTTAGCACATGTCTTCTTTTGCCCTTTGATGTGGCGAGGAGCATATCGAACTGTGTCGTGACCCGGCAAACTGCATGAATTGATGGTTTGAGGATAAGTTACATATGGTTTGCTCATAACGTTGCATTTGTGCTTTATCATGGATGGTAGCCGTGTTACATGACAAACAGCTTCGACTGTGGTAACAACATACTCCATCTCTCTTCAGGCTTCCGCGCCCAGACTTTACGCAAGGCATCCAGTCCCAAGGTCAAATTCTTAAACCCACTTCTTGCATAGTTGCTCAAGAAGAAGTTGGAAAACCATTCCTTGTGGTCCGCAAGCCGACAATCCGAAGCCGCAACAAAGCATGCCCATACAAGGACTTGTTTACCTGGAGCGTTCTCAGGAAACGCCTCAAACGTGTCGACGAAGTGCTGGACGCGACGGATCGACTCTATTACCCGCCTCGCTCTTACTTGTGGTGTCGACTGTGCTCGGCTATCAAACGCAACTTGATTCAAGTATATTTCGCATGCTTGTCGCACCAGGTCTGGGACCATTCCGAGAGAATGAGAGTACTGTGGGTTATTTTCCTGACAGTGATGCAAACATTCAAACATCTTGTCGACTTCGGCTTCGGAAGAGATGACGTTTATGCCGGTATCTTCGCTGAGTAGTGGTGCTGCGTATACTTTGAGCCTGTTCAACACTCGTTAGTCTTTGGACTTATGAAAAGTCATAATTGTCATAGGACTGCCGTACTTGCGAACCTGACGAACCAAGAAGTCAGCCATTCCTCCAGACCCAAGCTCCGTATCCCCGCCGATGGCGTCAATCGCAGACTGCAGCATGCCAAAGAGAATTGGAAAGTCTGAAGATCCATTGACCATGACAGCTGTTAAAAGCAATAGAATAGTCAAGATAATGGAATGCCGGGTGAATTGATCGCAGTCACGTAGTTGACTGCGCTTCTGGAGGCCTTGAATGGCACGAGCATAGTGATCTTGTTCTGGTCGGTCGGTCGGAGGTATATCGAGGAGAATTTTGGGGCTATGGAAGAGTGAAACTGCAAGCACTGCATCCATAACAAGTTCATCGCGATCGGCTATTGGCAACACTAGATGACGCCAGCCGTTGTGTGGTCCGTCGGCCGCGATCATTTCACCGGCGATCTTGTCTGAGACTATCATTGTGTTAGTTGAACTCTGAACAAGTAATACTTTGCCAACACGCAGTACGAGGGAACTTACAATTTAGCATAAGACGTCTTTTCCATGCTGGAACATGGTCGGGGTGAGGTGAAGGTAGAATCAATGCAACATCGGATACAGAGGGTTCTTCATCGCAGGGAGGCAAGGTCTCGCCAACCTCAAGCCATGTATTCTGTTGGTTTTCGATGTTGAGAAAAGGGAAGTTGTCTTCTTCGCAAGATGTGTCCCACACTATTGGTAGATCATCAAAGACATTGGGTGCTCTGTCTGGAGATCGTGAAACGTCCACGTCGTCAAATTGGAACGTATTCGTTTCGACTAACTCATGGATAAATAATAATGGAGATGGCGACGAGGACTCGGTGGGAGTTATGACCGGATTCCCTGCGTTGGGATCATCAATGGGGGGATTTTCAGGCAAGTCTTTGTTTCCAGGAACAGGTGGTTTTGTCTTCTTCTTCATGCTTCAGTTCCATGTCAGTGTAACGTTCAGCCAAGCATCTTGCAAGTATCTTACTGCGGATAGGCAGTGTCCATGGTCTTCCCAACGCAATAGCCTCTAGAAGCGACGCCATTGGAGAAGCGATGCCGAACTCCGAGACCACTGCACTTGACACCTTTTGTGATGCATTTCTGACATTCGGGGACGCCCCTGTCGCAGTTGAGGCGACGCTGAGAGCACTCGTAACACCCTTATGCGGAGTGAGCCCTGGACTCGACCGATGTTGGCAGGTTTACTGTACCTTTGACCTTTGGCCGATAAGGACGTTTAGGCATATCTTGTATCTGCAATGGTCTCACTGGAGGCTAGGTTGTAAATGGAGAGAGGCACAAAGCACGATTCTACCTAGTCTGTTAGTACGATGAGGAGACAGGATTGTCAAAAGGAGAATGTGCAATGAGACACATAGTTTTTTATAGCGAACCCCTCATCACGCTAATGCTGGCCCAGGCCCATGTCATGTCTAGTCTGGTTATCCCCACACTCGATCCTTGGTCTCATACTGTACTTCGGTACTTCGGAACCTTATCGTGTGTAGTCGATATGTCATCACCTCACTCTACCTTTCCTAACTCCATGAGAGATTGAGGACTATGAGGACTTTACGGTTGATATTTTCTGTCAAGGCTATGTTGAACTTTACTCGAATTAAGTCATTCACTGTTGAGGAAACTATAGCTTTGTAAATTAGTCCAAGCTTTTATCGGAGTCTACGAATACCATCGAAGTATGAGATTCCGAACTTGTCGCGCATTCCAGACAGAACCAGGAATTCCTATCAGTTTGTGAAAGAACCTCAGTGTGCTTTTAGATCTCCTTTCTGTTTTAAGTCTCCAAAGTCCTTGGGAAAGGCTGAGAAAAACCATCATTTAAGGGTTCTGCGCATGTCTCGGAGGTAGCTTCTACGACCATAAACACAAAGCGAGCTACAGATAATGAACAATCAGCTGACCAGGTCATGGGAATCTGAATTTTGTGAAAAAGATTAATTATCTAATATGCAGTAACTTTTAACTACAGTCGTGCCTTGATCAATACGGGTTTTCCGTTCTCCAATGAGATTCTCAACTGACGGATCCTGTCATCGGTAGCAAAAATCGATCTTGGGAAACTCTCGTCTGGCTTTTCTCCCAAAATGAGTCCGGCAACCATCTGCGAAGTTAGGAATGCTTTGATCATACCCGTAGCATGATATCCTCCACAAACCCATTGATGACTCCGTCCTGGGAAAGGCAACCGACCAGCAAAGGGAATTCCATCTTGAGA
>JABEXW010000045.1:0-169974 GCA_013266185.1 Fusarium sarcochroum | reverse complement strand
CCCCAACACCATCCTCCCAACCGCCCGTCGACCGCCCCCCAATCGTGACATACCCCGAATTCCTTGCCAAAGCTCCCCGTCCTCCTCCTCTCGTCACAAAAGAGCGTCTCTTCAACGCTCTCTATGCCATAACTGGCCTCTCGACCCTCGTCTATGGCACAAGCCGATACGTCATCCGGCCTATGGTCGACAGCCAGGCTGAAGCCCGCACGGATTTCCACGACGTCACGTCCCGAAAGCTCGACGCCCTCGTCACGAAGCTCGAAAAGACCGTCTCGGAGGTCCCGCCCAAGAAGCCCGTCGCCACGGTCGAGGACGAGAGCGAGGCCGAAGACCCTACAGAGATGTTCCACCGCGATATGGGCACGCAGACCACGTTCCCTATAAGCTCTGTGACGGCCATGACAGGCGCCAAGGGTAACGAGACACCCGCCAAGCACAACACCAACCAGCTCGCCAGCCTGAACAAAACGCTTTCTGGCTTGAAGGATGAGTATCGCTCACAGAGCGAGGGGATGAACAAGATCAAGACGGCTGTTGATGTGCTACGAGATGATCTCGACACCATGACATACACAGCTTATCCTGATCACAGCAACGGCTACGATTTGTATGGCCGCTCGCGCAAAGCTGAGCCAGATGATGAGATTCGCAAGGTTCGGGATAATATCCGGCGTGTCAAGGGTGTCCTGCTTAGCACAAGGAACTTTCCCGCTTCGGCACGATAAGAGATCTTGTGAACTGTGTACAAAAGCTCATTAATTCCTGTAGTCCATATCGCTTTTTGAATAGCCTTCATGATGTACCGATAGCCTTTACAATATCTTTATACGTAACCCTGCCAATATACCCACCCATCATGGTATCATAATTACAATCCTTTTCCGCAATATGCCCGTACAACTCATCTCCAACGTAACCTCAATCCTTCTTAGGGTCGTCGATCTTGTACTTCTCGAAGACTGCTTCCCAAGTCGTAACCCTAATATGCTCGAAGCCGCGGCCTTCTGCAACTTGGTGCCCATACCATTCCATCGTTGGTCGAAATCTGTACTCCATTGCCCTCCGATCCTGTCCACGAATCTTTTCATTCGTGCAATGCTGGAAGAGTCGATTCTTACACAAAGTCGGCCGCTTCAACTGCTTCCCACGAGGAGGATGAAAGACGGTCCTTAGCTCTTCATCTGTGCTTGCCGTGTCACTTATATCTGATGCAACATCAATGTCCATTGGTTCCGGGGACGGTAGCCGCGATCCAACAGGCGCAGTCCCTGGTTCGACAACTCTCCACCCTCTAAGTGGCATTGAATGCCAGGGCGCTGGGACGGTAGCTTTGAGATTCTCCATAAACCGTTGGACTTGATGAAGCGTGATATCGACAGGATCGGTCAGTCCGTCGGGTCTACCATCCAATCCCCCGACCCAAACCCTTTCCAATGGCAGTTTCTCATCCAGTTCTCTCCGTGCGGCTTGTATCATCTGGCGCTGTGCTTCGATGAGATCGCCTTCGTACACCTTTGCATCTTCGCTGAGCTTCCCGCTCCTAATGGGATCCCAGATAAGTAGTTCCGCGGCCTGCCATGGCCTCTTGAATGGCTCCACCGGCCTGTATATCGCGATCCATGGCCGTCGGTTCTTGTCAAGGTTCTCTGAGTTTTCACCTGGTTTCCACGTTTCTTCAATTGTGTAACAGAAGGCGATACCGGTGTTGTAATAACCGCGTGTATGCACTTTTTCGCCAAGATACTGCAGACATCTGTTGTACACTGCAAAGCCGTTGTGGTAGTCACCAAAGTCGTATGCCATGTCTGAGTTCCAATAGGAAACCGGGAAGTGGAAAAGCTTCTGAGGCGTCCATTCGCCCTCTTGGATACGATCATCGAGTTCTTTGAGAAATTTCCGGAAAGACCCCGCATCATCGCTGTGGATCAATTGCAACTTTTTGGGCAATTGCTGAGTTGCTTGTCCAGTAGATGATTGTTCTTGTAACTGGTTTTGGGATAAATCTGCTCGATCAAGTATCCCGTAAACATCATCCGGGTTCGCACATGTTGTTGACGAAAATTCCGGCCTTGTAAAACGGCGGCTGAGTCTCTTGGGTTCCTTTCTACTTGATCCGACCACACTGAATTTTCGGAACTGGTCCATATTCATGATAGTCCACCATCCAAACCAATTGACCAGGCTCTGCTCATCGTTCCCGTCGATTGATTGGGGGGCGAAGATGAACGCGGGTTGCTCTTCGGTTGACGACTCTATAAGTGCTCGAGCCATACCCCACGTTTTGTAAAGAGCTTCAATTTCTTTGTAAGCTTCTTCTTTCTTCTGGGTGTTCTTATAGTTGCTCGACCATTTGTTTTCTTTCTCAGCTGCTACCCCGAGGAGCCAAGTGTCAAAGCCAGCACAAACGACAAGTCGAATAGCGTCACGACTGTGGTGCCATCCTTTGTAGAACCATTTGAAGAAATTCCATACTTGCTGAGGTTGTGAAACAATAAAGCTTGGGGTGACCAAGAGAGCTTTCCTCTGTCCACAAATAGACTGTAAAACCACGTCACCAATGCTGGACGGTTGGTCGAGAGGAGAGTACATAGACAAGGATTGCAGAGACTTCGAAAAGAGTCGAAACTGGAAGTTGGATGCTGAGTGAAGTAGAGATCGCACGTTTGGGAATAACCTTATAGACCAGGTTACTTCCTCGTGCAAGATGACCACACCCTGTTCTAGTTTCAGAAAGCTGCGCCAGTGTCCAGGAAAGAAGCTAGTGAGAATCTTGCATTCAGGGTTGCACGTTCGAAGCCATTTGCCCACAAATTGACCTTCTGGGCCGGCATTCGGTGGGAACGCGAGAAAGAAGTGATGTTTGCTGGGAGTCAGGGGGGCGTTTTCCGGCAATAGATCCTGGTACTGGAACCCCAAAATACGTTTGAAAACTGTCGAGGTCATTTGGGGCATTACATCCCTGTTGGCGAGACCTTCTGGAGGTGCAGCTGGCGCTAGTGACTGACTGGTGAAGTGAGGGGCTGGCCGAAACAAGTAGTACTGCAATGAAGGAGTTTCAGAGATAGTTGTCGGTTGTATCTGATCCGATGCGTGCATAAAGACACACAGCTCTGGGTGATAGAAAAGCACGCCTAAGGACCTCAGATGAAGCCAACTTGCAGCCGCAGTTAGACTTGTTGGATCGCCTTTGCTGGTTATGGAGCCATTGCCGAATTTTTCTGTGGCTAAGGTATTCTCGTGGTCCCGGAAATCATGAACCATACAAGTGTGTGTAAAAACTAGCATTGGTTCACTCTCAAGAAGTTCAGGCCAAGCCTGCTCAGTCTGGGGTGAATACCTCTCAAAGTCGACCAGCATTACCTCCCTGGTTCCTGGACCGAATTGGACATTCTTGGTAATTGTTTGAGTAGGAGGGCGTGTGTCAATATTCGTAGTGGGTGTATCCTCAGCCCAACGAACACGTCTACTTGTTGTTTTGGTCTGTGGAGTGGATTCGGTGGCAGAGTCTTGGAAGGTCGGTACGGGAGAGCCGTCATCCTTCTTCACCTTTGAAACTAGGGAATCCTCACGTATGAAAATACTGTCCTCCCAGTTGTCAATGACCATTGGCTCTGATGTCCCAGGGCTTGTTGGCTCCTCCGTATTGGGAATTATTGTCTCTTCAACTCCGCCCCAACTAATCGATTTCTTGAGCTTAGGCTTCGGAGGCTTCGGAGGCTTCTCAGTGACTTCGGGGGGGTGCCCGTCATGCTGGGTATGACTGGCGCTATCGTTCAATGAACCATTTTCATCGGCCTCAATTGCTTCGGGGCTTGCAACAGTGATACTATCCATTTGCCGCTCTGCTGGATTTAAGGAAATGAGGTCGGATGGCATCTTTGTTGGTGCAGCGCCTTCTCGATCGCGTCCTGCCTTTTCGATAATCCTCGCATACCGATGCTTCATAAGCTTCGGTTGCTTCGAAGC
Organism: Fusarium sarcochroum; assembly: GCA_013266185.1. Lineage (NCBI taxonomy): Eukaryota > Fungi > Ascomycota > Sordariomycetes > Hypocreales > Nectriaceae > Fusarium > Fusarium sarcochroum. The sequence goes on along the minus strand of JABEXW010000045.1, from coordinate 166,005 downwards.
ATCCTTGGCAACTTCCGCAAGAGTTGCACGCTTCTTTCTTGTCTTCCCTCCCGAGAAGACATTCCCGGTGAAAACCGACGCGGTTTGGGTCTTGCGGGCCGTCAGCTGTTCCTTATTTGTCTCGGAGTCGGGACGTTTTAGCGGTTTAGGACGGCCGAACTTGGACGTCAGGAGACTGTTCGTCGCCGCCGGCTTTTGGTGTAATGGACCATTTCCTTTGGATCCGCTGCTTGATTGCCTTCTGGGCGCTTGTTGATGACTGGTCGAAGATTCGGTTATGCTACTTTGTGCGAGTGTTTGTTTGTGGGTAGATGCAGTACTATTGCGACGACTGCTATTAGGCGAGGGATCCTCGCTTGGGCTTGCGATCGATAGCTTTCGTTTCTCAAAAGACTGCAACTGTTGTCCCGTTCCACCATCCGTATGATGGTCTGGAGCGCTGCCCGACGATTTTGAGGCTGCAGACTTGCTGGGTTCTTCACCGTCTGGAAATTTGTTGACCCATGCCAGCCATTCTTCCATGTGCTGAAATGATGTTGGCTCCTGTCCTCGATGCTTACGCAGCCGGTTCCTTTCTTGGTGGCGCGTGAACTTTTCGTCATATTTCGTCTTCCATGCATTCTTCCAATCTCGAATTCTTTGGTACAAGTCGAAATCCTCCCGTGTCTTGGTTTGCCTCCATTCGATGATGAGCTTATCATTCAAGTTCTCTTTGGGCTCCCAAGTCGCTTCGTATAGATCATACCCCTCCCACTCGATGAGATAAAGTAGCTTGCCATCAAGCTTCCATGCCGCGATAACCGCGGACACCAACCATTCTTCGTCGGAACCGTGGTCGGTCTGAATGGTAGAGGCTACTGACTCATCGTCAGAATCGATCAGGTCAATCGTCTCTGGTTGTGTTGGTGGTTTCTCCATGGCTGTCATCAGATATCATCACTCAACCATATGAGGTTTGATGATGGTTCAGGATGAGCATCGGTAGTAAGTAGGTGAGATATAAGACTGAAAATGGCCCAAGCTTCTTGCCGACGGGGAGTAACATACGTCGTGAACGGCTCGAAACGACAATCAATATTGACCACCTTGGTGGTTTATTGAGTTTGTCTCAGTGAATGTACCCCCAACGACGTTGAATACGTAGAAAGAGTGGGGGTTGTTTTTTCCACCGGGCTCTCCAAAGTTTCAAGGCTGCTGGGACAATATTAGGCTTGAAAGGCACTGTGCTGCTAGAATGAATGAACGCCTTTGTAGGTGAAATGTTCAGGCAAACGTTTTTTGTTTTTTATCGATGAAGCGATTGCATCTCAGGCGCGTAGGTGTGTGGTTGGTTCTAAGCGGAAGGTGCAGCGCGAAAGCACGTGAGTGGCAGCCGAAGTGGCAGCCGCGCTTGTTGCTCAGGTGAAACCGGGCTGTTACCCTGTAAGGGGAATTCCGAATACCTGAATTCATTTACTTCTTGTTAAGTCGCATGTGAATTTGAATATTGAGTTGACCTAGATATCTCATTGTAGAACCACATTGTTCTAAAATGAATATACAGTCTAGGTTACGACTTTAACTTTTTCATTTTAAATGTCACAGTCGAGCTATCTCCAACCCAATGTCAAATGCATAGTTCATGAAACTCTCGGTTTAACATATCCAATCGATTTCATCACGTCAAGGTCGTCATCCTTCCAAATTTAGCCTTTGACATCCCATGACGACAAATAACATATGGGCATATCTTGACCACATCTAATCAAAGTTTATCGCTTCAACTAGTTGAACCCTCTGCGATTACTGTTCCCAGTTGACCCCACGTACAAGATCGATTATGGAAAGGTTCGCCTTGCAGAATGACAATCATACAGAAAGATACTAAAAGGAATCGGAAGAATGGAAATCTCGGCTGATTACCAGGTTGTGGTTGGCCAAAGTAAGCGATTGTGACTCTGGTGGATGGTTATGCCGGTCAAAGAGTGAGAAGGGGGGTTACAAGCATTCGCATTAAGTCCAGAACATTGTGATATGCGACCAGGTTTGTAAAAGGAGCCTTGGGACAAAGCTATCTAGGTACCGGACCTACAGCAATCTGGCCTGCCCGGCCAAACAGACCTGAAAGCGGTCAGAGATGAACTCATGGCGACATTCATAGAGCCAGTACCAAGAAAAAACCACCAAATACTTGCGTGCCCTTCTGGAGATAAAGGGCAATAGGCATCCAATACATCATGCAGTCGCTAGTAAAGAGCCTATCATTGTAGCATGTCCGGATTCGGTAGCTGACAATTGCACCCATGACTTGTAACTTCCCTTTGTCGTTGCCTGTTTTCCAAAGCCACTCTAGCTCTGACCAGGAATCGACTCGAGCACAGCCATTTTTGGGGACAGGTTGCATTCCCTTGGATCTAATACTGGAACCTGACTACCTGGGAGCGCTGTTCGCAGCAAGCACTGCAACCCAAACCGGTACAGTACAGTCGCTACCTGGCCTCAGTGGGTGCCAGCCTGTGCCACCGCCTAGGACCTACCTCCACTGACAAAGACGGGAGGCGAGCAACTCCCCCTACCTAAAAGTACAGCTCTAGGCCAGGCTTTTTACCTTACCCCTCGGCACGGGGTACAAACAACCGCCTATCGCCAGAGCCGCGCATTCTCTCCCTCTCCACATCCCACACCTCAACGACGTCGACTTGTCTTTCTCGCAGCGCCAGCGCACTCAACTTCATCCTCATCTTTCATCCTCGAATTCGACTCTACAACTTCGCTGAAGCTACAACATCGCAGCCATGGCCAACGACGAGTATGATGTACGTCTCGTCCCCCTCCCTAGCCTTTCATGTCCCGCCAGTTGCTGACCAGTGGGCCCCCTTTGCAGTTCCTCTTCAAAGGTGCCGTCATTACCATCTTCTAGGCCACGCCTGGCCCGATGCTTGCGATCGCCCGTTACTGACATTGTGAACCTGCAGTCGTCTTGATCGGAGACTCTGGAGTCGGAAAGTCCAACCTTCTCAGTCGATTCACTCGAAACGAGTTCAACCTAGACTCCAAGTCGACTATCGGTGTCGAGTTCGCCACTAGATCTATCCAGGTCGACTCCAAGACAATCAAGGCCCAGATTTGGGATACAGCTGGTCAAGAGCGATACCGCGCCATTACTTCCGCCTACTACCGAGGTGCTGTCGGCGCTCTCCTCGTCTACGACATTAGCAAGCACCAGACCTACGAGAACGTCACACGATGGCTCAAGGAGCTGCGGGATCATGCCGACGCCAATATTGTCATCATGCTGGTTGGAAACAAGAGCGATTTGCGACACCTGAGGGCTGTTCCCACCGAGGAGGCCAAGTCCTTCGCCAGTACGCAATTTCTTTGCCAGTCAATTCTGGCCGACGAGAGATTCTTTTACTGACCCATCTGCAGGCGAGAACCACCTGTCCTTTATCGAGACGTCCGCCCTCGATGCCAGCAACGTCGAGCTCGCATTCCAGAACATTTTGACTGGTCCGTCACCTCCACCACCCAATCTTGTATTGTATCGATCAAAAGACTGACAATATACTCAGAAATCTATCGCATCGTTTCCAGCAAGGCCCTCGACAGCGGTGACAGCGCCCAGGCCACCATAGGCGCAGGTACCAACATCTCCCTTAGCAAGCCCGCCGACGATGACGCTGCAAAGGGCGGAAAATGCTGTTAAATTCCTCGCAGAGACCGTTTACAGACGGATATAGGGCTTTGGGGGTTTGGGATACCTGGCGTCTCGTTTGTCCCCGAAAATGCTCCTCGCTAAAGGAGAGTGGAGGAGGCGAGGAATCGTGATACGTCTTTTTTTGATATCAGAAGGCGCGGTTACTTCGGCTTTCCTTTGTTCTTATTTTTTGTCATGATGGTTGTCTTGGGGTTGATGCGTCCAACGATCGCTGCGACATGGTCATCTTAACGTAGCTGAATGAACTCTTTATAATGTTCGCCCTGACTGCGCTCCATTCACTCAGACGCCACAATTTGGTACGCCTACACGTCATCTAGTTTTGCTCAGGTACTCAGTTAAAGGACTTGAATTCATGAATGGATACAGTACCGAATTGATTAGTGCATGGCTCGTTTCTAAGGGTCTTTATGCGAACAGCGGGGCATTCTTGTCACATGCGATGCTCATCGCTCAATATTGACATCTCTTCTCGAAGCTATGAGCTTCACAACTCGGTGCAATCCACGATTTGTTTTGTTTATTCTCTACCTTTCGCAGAACATTCCTTAGGTTTAGACCCAAGCTCTATGAGTGGCTCTCGTCAAAGGGCATGTGCTACTGCATGTCCCCCCCCCCTGGTCCGGCTTGTCTTGAGTTCTGGAGCGGTGTCGCGGCCCCACTTGACACCCCACTCAGCGATAAGCCCAGCTTTCCAAGCTTATCGCGGAGAAAATCCCAGCCGACCAAAATTTTTGGAAAATTGCCCGCCGCGTCGCAAAGCCTGGTCCAGTAATCCATTTACCAAGTCAACGACAACTTTTACGACTCTCGATAATAATCGCGACGTTGAATCTCACTCAAAATGGCTGCTGTCTACAAGTCTATTTCCAAATCTAGCGCCCCAAAGGCCGAGGCGCCCAGCAATGGCGTCAAGAAGAACAAGCAGAGGGTTCTGATCCTGTCTTCACGAGGTGTCACTTACCGGTAAGACCTCTTACGGCTCTCAGATTCAGAGCGCATTCAACTGACGATGTGATGATTGTGTAGACACCGTCATCTCCTCAACGATATTGCGTCGATGCTCCCTCATAGCCGAAAGGATGCCAAGTTCGACTCCAAGACCAAGCTGTACGAACTGAACGAGTTGGCCGAGCTTTACAACTGCAACAACGTTCTCTTCTTTGAGGCAAGGAAGGGAAAGGATCTCTATGTGTGGCTTAGCAAGGTTCCCAACGGACCTACCATCAAGTTCCATCTCCAGAACTGTAAGAGCCGACGCAGACTTGAGAATTTCTTCAAATTGCTAACATGAGACAGTGCACACAATGGAGGAACTTCACTTCACCGGTAACTGCCTCAAGGGCTCGCGACCCGTTCTCTCTTTCGACGGCGCTTTCGACAAGCAGCCTCACCTGCGAGTCATCAAGGAGCTTTTCCTTCACACCTTTGGAGTTCCCCAGGGCGCCCGAAAATCCAAGCCTTTCATCGACCACGTCATGGGCTTCAGCTTCGTCGACGGCAAGATCTGGGTTCGAAACTATCAGATCAACGAGGTCGAGGCGACAGCGAAGGATGGCGAGGAAGACGAGGAGGAAAAGTCCAAGTCTCGATCTGGCAAGGTCGATACCGACATCAACCTGGTCGAAATTGGTCCTCGATTTGTCCTGACGCCTATTGTTATCCAGGAGGGCTCCTTCGGTGGACCCATCATCTACGAGAACAAGGAGTTTGTGTCGCCAAACCAGGTCCGAGCTGACCTTCGAAGAAACAAGGCCTCGCGACACAACGCCCGCGCAGAGCAACAGGTGGAGAGACGGTCCAGGAAGGGCGACCTCGGATTGCGATCCATCGGTGGCCAGCGACCGGCCAAGAATGAGCTGGATACCAAGATGCTGTTCGCCTAGACTTTTTGATACCTATCGATATACTTACTGGCTTGCTGGATCTGTAAACACCGGGACGGGGTGTTGGAGTTTTAGGTCATACTGCGCTGCTATTTGCCAAAAGAAAGAATATACAATTCAGTTACCGCTAACGTTATAGACTGCCCGTCTTATTTTGTCCCTCTTTGCTCGCGCTTCCTACCTTAGTAAAGTTCCTGACGCCATAGGTCGCATCATCACTTAACCCGCCCGGAAGAAGCTCGGTGATTAGATATCGCAACGCGACCTAGGGTCGCGACTGTGTCATGGTTGTGTATACCAGTCATCCCCTTTTCCCTTCTTCATCCTAATTCTCATTGTGCTTTCAAGCTGGTGCATATGCGGACAAGCATCGCCCTTGAATACAGCCATGGGAAACTTATTTGTTCAGAATTTAATGCCTGAGTGCATCCCTACTTTCGTCTCAAGCCCCAACGCTGGGGTGGCCGGACAGTAAGCCCCGTATCATTGACGCTTTGGGTGACTCAACTATATAGTGCCTCAAAGCGACGACAGAGCTGGATTGCTCTTATCTCAACTTCTCATCATATCAACTTTCGGCGATTTTAAACCAGCCATAAAGAATCGCAACATTTGGCTGTTTACGAACTGTCATCTAACCACCTACATCTTGTGTCAAGACGTCATTTCCTCCTTGATATTCCACGTCAACACAACCAGTCGAGAGCTCTCATCGACATTGACTCATTAATCAAGGAGCTCGTTTTCCCCCAATAAACAAAATGCAAAGTCTATCAGGTCAGTCATCTATGCTGCTTCTATTATTTGCATTCTCATTCGTTGGATAGTCTCCGTTAGAGTGACGACCTTGCACCTATAGCAAGATTGTATCATCACGTTGTGTACAGACGAGGACCTTCTGTTGTCGTCTTTACTGTTAGGATATTCGTTTAGGACATTCGTCTGTATCCATCATCCGGCACTCCCGAACTCTACTAATCGAAATATCCCCCCATTCCACGCATCTCTAAGTACCCCTTTGAGTCAAGACGTGGAATCACATCAAACGTCTACGAACATGGCTACTAAGATGCCAAAAACGCCCCGCCTCACCGGGCTTCCCACCGAGATTCTGTTGGACATTTATCACCAGTTAGATATAGACGGTGCTTTCAACCTCTGTGCTACCCATAGGACGTTCCATGAACTCTTCAGTAAGAGGAAGACATCTATCTTACTCCCTGTCCTCGCCCGGGACTTGAGCCCGTTTGATGAGCTTCTTCAAGTCTACACGGCTTCAGCTGAAGACCTCGACTGCCGCAGCGGTCTGTACGCTCCGCGCAGAGTGATATTCAAGCGGTTCCTTGGAGACACTGGGACTGTGCTGGCTCCGCGGTCAGAACATCGGCCTGCTGCGTCGATGAATAATGATGATGGGTTTATCACTTTAAGCAAGCCTGGCAAACCCACCATCCCCCACGCTCACCCTCTCAAGACGGTCTTTTTAACTGAGGATGACCTGAAACCCCTTCTCGGGTACTGCTCGCTTGTATTGCAATGGCAAGCAAGATTCCCTCAGATGAGGTGGTTTCATGAGCCTGAAAATTGCCGATACCTCCGCGAGCACGAAGCTGAGAGGTTTCGCAGAGCCATGTATCGATGGTGGCTTTACGGCTTCTACTTTCACGGAGACTTTCCACGACCTCGAGTCGGTCTTCCGGAGCCTGGCGTGGACGATGTCAGGCTAAGTCAACTCCGGTTATATCCCACTAGCGAGTTGGTGGAGCTGATGGACTTGGTTGAAACTATGAAAGATGTCGTCTTGCACTATCTCTGCCCCCGACTTGATCCCAGCCAAGGCGAATATGTAAGTGCACCGCATCAATACCTACGGTTCGTCTTCTGATGTTAGTTACAGGAGGGCTGCGATTCATATTTGTATGATGTCGTTGACCGACCAGAATCCCTTACAAGGGGTTGGCGAGATCAGAGTCGATGGGGTCGTATTGTTAAAACATACTGCAAGCTTGGTCCCAAAGATCTCATGCATTTGTTCGAGAACATCTATAGCTACCCCCGCAAACGGCTCATCACAGAAGCTCGTTCTCTGCAGCCGACCCTCACTTTTGACCAAGAATCCATCTCGATATCTACTCAATGTGTCTTGGATGAGCGGCAGTGGTCACTGAACATGCCTACCCTACCAATGGACGGACTAGGAGGCGTAATTGACTGGGACGATGAGCGTGATGCAGAGCGTGCTAAGTTTGGAGGCGATGCCAGCCTGGATGGGGCATTACCAGGAGGAGCTCGGATGCTTCGGTCATCGTCATATTACTCGCCTCGAGGAGACGATGGATCTTGTCTGGAAGATATCCAGCGGCAGCCTTGGGTTGAGGGGCGGTACATGGTGTCGTTTGCATAAGCTATATCCGTCGAGTGTATTGTGAATAGACACAGTGTCGCCTACATTGATGTAGGGATAGGAGGCATGTGAACTATAATAGACTATTGATGGAGAGATCATTGATATATTCACCGTACCATACATTTACCTACGTAAGGAGAGAACGCATCAAGACCCCCTCATTGAGTACATGTCTGTCAATGAACCCTGGCTGTCACACGAAGCGAGGTTCTCTCACTGCAATGATTAGCTGGCGGCTTACCAAGTACATGTTTAATCAGATTCTGATTCATCTTATGGAAGCCTTCTTCAAGCTTTTATCGCCTAAGATCTCTAGGAATATCCCAAAGACAATTAAAAACAAAGAATGATGATAATGAAACCGTTTGCGGTCCCTGACTCTCAATAGCAGAGCAAGCCCCCACTAGAGGTCAGCGGTAGCCCGGCCATTCAGTGACCGATAGCGCCTGAAACCAAGCCCATGGCAGCGCGCCAAAATCGACCTCCACTGCTGAGCCTCACCTCCCCTTCGATTCTCATTCATCTAATCTCAGAGCTAATATCAACCACCGCGAATAAAACCGGCGCGCGCAACTCACTCCACCACTCAACGTTGGGTTTGCCCATATCTTGAGCTTCCCAACAAGGCTTATTTTACTCGGGTCTATACTGCTCCTGCTTCAGAGCCTTTTCTGGCTGTTGCGATCGCGCCATATCGAGCAGGGGTAAGTGATGTGTTTTGTTTGGCATGCATGTTTAGCCTTCCTTTCACCAGTATGCGCTTTTGATGCCATGAATTACAAGCATTTGCATAGGGTGTTTGCATCTTTGTTTGATGTTTGCGACTCCCAAAGAGATTATGCGCCCTTGAAAGAATACAATGACCAGTCGCAAATGGCGTTGGCTCTTGCAGCATGTCTCGCTAACATGCATGCTTGGCTTGGTTCTTGTGTATAATGTGCACTTTCTTAGTTCTATAAGGGGCTTTTTTGCGATCTTCATGTTCTCACCATACACCTTACTGACATGCAAATAGGTAGCTCTGCTGGCAGTTGCTCTAACAAGTCGCAAGTTTGCCCTGACTTCATCGCAACCATATTCACAACTCCTGGGGTCGCCAGACCTTCAGTGAGGATATTGGCGATTGCCTGCCATGGAAACAAATACCACGGATGTCGTTGATCATCCCATGAAGGATATAGATGCTCCTAATGGGTTCAACCGGACTAGCAACACCAGCATAGATGACGACGACACGGCTTCAGAGGACCCTTACGATGCAGATGATGATCCCGAACCTCAAGACCTCGCCTTTGACCAGATGCGAAGGCGAGGTCTATTACCAACAGGGTGCTGCTACGATGATCGGATGAAACTGCATATGAATGCCGACTTTTCCCCTAACACGCACCACCCTGAAGATCCTCGTCGTATCCACGAGATCTTCAAGGCTTTCAAGAAAGTAGGCCTCGTCTACACTGGCCCTGAAGCAGAGCTTCCCAAGATAATGAGAGAATGTCCGACACGGTACATGTGGCGCATACCTGCCCGTGCTGCCACGCGAGAGGAGATCTGTCTCGCACATTCCCCTGATCACCTAAATTGGGTCGAGAACTTGGACAAGATAAGCACAGCTGAGCTCCGAGAACTAACAAGGCGATACGATCAAGGGCGAGAGTCTCTCTACGTTGGCAGTATGTCGTACCCGGCTGCTCTTCTTTCCGCTGGAGGTGCCATCGAGACATGCAAGAATGTTGTCACTGGACAGGTCAAGAACGCATTTGCCGTGATTCGGCCACCAGGACACCATGCCGAATTTGATGCGCCAATGGGTTTCTGCTTCTTCAACAATGTTCCGGTAGCAGTCAAAGTCTGTCAACAAGACTACCCAGAGACCTGCCGCAAAGTCCTCATCCTAGATTGGGATGTCCATCATGGCAACGGAGTACAGAACATCTTCTACTCGGACCCTAATGTTCTTTACATCTCCCTCCATGTCTACCAGAATGGCATCTTCTATCCTGGCAAGCCTCCCAATCCCATGACTCCCGATGGAGGTATCGAGAACTGTGGGAGCGGGCCTGGGCTTGGCAAGAACATCAATATCGGCTGGCACGATCAAGGCATGGGCGACGGTGAATACATGGCGGCATTTCAGAAAATCATCATGCCTATCGCTAAAGAGTTCAATCCAGACCTGGTGGTTATCTCTGCAGGTTTCGACGCTGCTGACGGCGATGAGCTGGGAGGCTGCTTCGTTTCCCCAAGCTGCTACGCTCATATGACACACATGTTGATGTCGTTAGCAGATGGCAAGGTTGCGGTATGCTTGGAGGGTGGTTACAATCTCAAGGCCATCTCGGTGTCTGCTGTGGCTGTTGCTAAGACGCTCATGGGTGAGCCGCCGCCGAAGATGGAACTACCCAAGATCAACAAGGAAGCCGCGCGCATTCTCGCCAAGGTCCAGGCTCACCAGGCTCCATACTGGGAGTGTATGCGGCCAGGAATCGTCAATATTCCAGAGGTTCAGGCGCTCAACTCCAACCGCCTTCACGATGTGATCAGAAACGCCCAGCGACAAGTTTTACAATCCAAGCACAATATGATACCTCTTTACATCCAGCGCGAGCAGCTATACAAGTCTTATGAGAACCAGGTGCTAGTAACACCGGGTCTTCATGAAGCGAAAAAGGTCCTCATCATTGTTCACGATCCGTAAGTCAGCCACCTACCAAAACAGGCTCTGGTTCACAATCACTGACACCTTTCAGTCCTCAGCTGCTCGCACAGCCAGATGTTATAGATACGTCTCTGGAGTCACATAACGCTTGGGTTGTGAGTATCATACAGAGTGCTGTATCTAGTCCAAAAACTGACTGCTTTAGGTTGATGGCGTAACAGACTACATCGACTGGGCTGTTGAACAGAAATTTGGTGTTATGGATATCAATATCCCGGCTTATGTCACCCATGAAGAGGTATACGCGCAGTGTTGGGATTAACGACTTATTTCTGACTTGGTATGCAGGACTCGGATGCTTATATACCCGGCTTTAGGGAAAAGGCTCTTCAGGAACAGATCCAGACGTTGGTCTGCTACTTATGGGATAATTATTTGCAGCTGTACAATGCTGATGACATCTTCATAATGGGCGTCGGAAACGCCTATCTTGGAGTCAAGGTTCTTCTCGTCAACAGAGGTAAGTTAGGCAATTTACTGTCAAGGGAGCATACCTCTAACACATGCCAGACTGCAAGTCAAGAATCTCGGGCGTCGTGAACTTTGCCAATGGGACTCTTCGACCAATCAAGTCGGACATTGACACAGATCTCTCATCGTGGTACAAGGAGAACTCGCGAGTCTATATTGCGGGAGATCACGCCTGCTGGTCCGATCCTGATCTGACAAGAAAAGTACACAAGCGACGGTTTGGAACGGTCGTGCGCAGCCCAATGTTTGGTCTGAACAAGATGATGGCGCATCACGCAAATGAGGCGCGAGAATGGATTCTCGAGAGGGTTGAAGAGACATAAGACGCAGATATGACCGAGGAGGACAAGTAATGACTATTGGAACGATGTTTGGGAGTTTGCTATTGATTGCCTTACATAGGGTGGCAATTTTCATACTCTAGCAAGTCTCGGTGATTAGTAGAGCTAGAGTTTCTCGTACGTTATATACCTCTAGGTAGCGCTTTTGTACCAACAGCTTGTCTATTTTCCCACCAAGCTACCATTCTAGTGATCTTGTTATGGGATGTGAGCTCATATGTAGCTGTGGCTGTACAGTGTATATACAGTGCAAGATCTGGCGCACACCGTACTTATCTGCTATCAGAATTCCGGAAGTCGGGGCTCAAAATCTCCGACCTGCTCAGGTACATGTACCTTAACTTTTGGGCCCTCCATCCATCTTGCGATTCGCAAGAACGCGTACTTGCGCTTTCGTAAAGGCACGGCACAATACATCGACAAGAAGAGGGCACCTGCTGCGCTTTTTTGGCGCTTTGAAGAAAGGCAGGCAAGCATGGATCGTGATCGAGGTCGAAGGTAAGTCTTGCGACATTGTTTTGTTTCTCCTGCCCCCTTGCACACCCTCCTCTTCATCATCACCATCAACATCGTTTTGCGACATAATCTTGGTATTTTCGACCTTCGACTTCGGGACCCTCGAAATCCGATACTCAGCTCTCTATCTCTTGGAACGATACCCTTCGATATCTCTTCTTCGGACGACGCACACCTGGTGCTATACATCCCGGCTGCACTGGAGAAGGAACCCGATTCAAATAACGTCATACGACCGACTACAACACGATGAGTGACTTGGGCAGCGAGTATGTCACAGAAGTCTTCGAGCGCGAGCAGTTGCCTTCTCAGCTTGTCAAATTTTACCACAAACGCGACTACTTTGTTGGTGCCTCATCTTGGAAGGTCAATTGCGGAAGGCGACCAGGTCGACCTGATTCACCGCAAGGAGTTACGTTATGGGTCTGGCTACAGTCTCGCTCACTATATCACTTCGAACGGGTTGCCATTATTGTTGAGTTGGTCAACGAAGAGGGAGCACTTATAATGCAGTTGAACGAGATACATTCGAAGCTATAGGAAACGCTCCACGACATGTACTGGCTGGAATGCAATATCCCATTTTGTCAGCACTTCTTCAGACTTCATGGCCTTGTCAAAGAACTGATGGGAGCCATTCCTCACGACTATGAACCCAGCGCCTGGGGACGGGTCCAAAATCGTTGGCCAACTAATCGCCCCTCAGCCAGGCGTTTATCCAGGGATTTGGAAGAGCGTTAGTTGAATCATTCCATGGATCCTTTCATGGCTACTCGTGACGGCGAGCCGACCCGGCCTGAACTTTTGCCTGACCTCTAGTTTATCCTCTGTCGAAAAAGAGGGGAGAACGACGACACAGCGATCGATGTTGATTCTGAGCGGTTCCTGCTTTTGTTATTTGTTATTTGTTTTCTTTCTTCCATTTCACTCTCCAGCAGCGTTTTCATATCTCACATCCCCACCAATTCAGAAATGCAAGTGCAAACACTAACCTCTAAAAGATTCGATGATGGGGAAGTCGTTAGATACGGCGCTGGAGAGTCGTGGAGGCCTACTCCTCGAGGAGGAGACCGTTCGCCCAGGCGGGTCAGGAGCCCGGTTAGAGAGCGGGCGAGGAGTCCACGACCTAGAAGTCCGCGTCCCCGAAGTCCAATTCCTTCTGGATCCGATAGCTATGTACCGGGGAGGTACCCACCACGCCGTAGGTCGAGAAGTGGAGGGGATCGATATCGGCGAGAGCGATCAAGAGAGAGTCCGCGCAGACGAGAGCGTAGTAGATCTCTAAGGCGACCTTCTCCTCGACGTAGCTTGTCACGGAGAGGCTCGCCTCCACGCGGGGACAGATACGAACGCCCGCGGTCTCCTGCTCCCGTCAGAGATTGGGAACGCGATCGCGAGAGGGTCAGAGATCGAGAATGGGACCGTGATCGAGTACCAGCAAGAGGACGTGATTTCGAGCGACGTGATGACAGGTGAGCTTCCTTGGCCTACGTTGATAACTTGGGGCTAACTGACAAAAGACGACGCTCTAGATCTCCATTTGGTGTTATTCGCCGTGACAGAAGTCCTCTTGTGAGGTCACCTGTACCAGGGCCTCGCGGTGGCTCCTATAGACCGCGCTCACGGTCTATGAGCCGACGTGGAAATGACCGATACCAATCGTATAGGCGTGTTAGTCCCCCTAGAGAATCTGGAATCTCATCTGCAATCACTTCTCAGTCGGCATCTGGAAGATCGTCTCCTCGGCCGAGTTCAGTCAGAGCTCGATCACCGCTTCCGTCTCGAGAAGAGTCCCCTCATCATGCTATGTCTGGTGTTGTACCACCTAGAGAGGTCCCTAGGCCCGGACCATACGACTTAAACGCATCTGCCCCATCTCGATCACCACCACGAGGTCCCGCAGCCTTGAGAGCACCTCCAACTGGACCTGCAGCAAATAGGAATTTTACAGCCCCAGGAGCCTCACCAGCACCGCCTCCTCCTGCTCGAATTCAGACACCTACCGTCCCTCCACTGCGTTCAGGCACCACCAGCCCGACTATTCCACCAGCTGGTCCACGAGGTTATGTGCCTCCAGCCAGAGGTGGCTTTCCTCCACGTGGAGGACGAGGCGGTTGGAACCAACCACCGGCGAGACACATGTCCGGACCTTCTCCCACACCTTCAACGCCTAACGGGCCATCGACTATCCCCACTGGCCCACGAGCCACTCAGTCAAATGCACCTTCAACCTCAACACCAACGCAATCGCGACCATTTAACCCTCCGACTGGACCCTCGGCCCAACATGCCGGCGGTGCACGGCAAACCTTGGCGCAATCCATGCTCGCAACATTGCCGCCGATCATCCCAGGTGGCAAGCTAGATCCTTCAATGACTCCCCTGGCCCTTGGTGTAACTCGGGAACTCGAGCCACATTACCGCAAATTGAAGGATGAGGAGGAGAAGGTTCGAGATGAACTACACGCCAAACAGGAGCGTCTTCGTAAGAGCCTGTATACATGGAACCGACTTGAGCGTGACTCGAGAGCATGGGAGATGCGGAGTGACTTGAGCGAAAAGAGCATGAAGAACCTGGCGGGTGAAGGTATGGGTGGTGCAGCATTCTAGTAAATGTATTATTCTCGGATAGCATTCGGGGTTTCTTGGGTTTGGCGCTGGCGGCACAGATTCATCACTCGTGCTTGATATGACCACGAAGCATGTGGCACTCGGGTCATGATTGCAAGCGTCGCTTTTCCCCACAAAGATGAAGGTCATGAGAGCGATAGGCTTGCTGTTAGTCTGTTACGTGGGTGGTAGTGTAAGACGTCTTGCACGGCAACGTTATAGATAATAATCATGATGAGTCTCAATTAATGCACGCTCGGTCTCCCAGTCATGCTTACGTACGCGTAACCAAATATATTAGATGATTGGATTCGTCATGAGAGCATCCTAGGTTTCATGATGTCAATCTGCTAGTCCTCAAATACCTCACCCGGACTGCCGCCTTATAACAGCGAATGCATCAGGTAGTTCAATAATCCTAAATGAGCGTAGATCAATGGAGAAACTGGTAAAATTATTCATTCTTTCCATTTTCTACCTAAGGCCTTGAGCAATCTTGCGACACGAAAATATATGTAGACCATGTACAGTAGACTAAGCGCCATCCCCACACAGTCCGATAGTACAAAGTTATAACCAAGACCACAAGGGCGAAACAACAAGTTTGAATTTTTCCTACTTCCGACATGGGAATCTCGACATAAAATCCGAGTCATATATTTTATTACTCGTGAATACATACATGGCAGTACAATTGTGAAGCAAGGAGGTCAAGCAACATGTATAAGCAGCCTCCCAATCCATCCGTCCTTTTCCTAGCAGCAACAGCTTTTAGTGAGATATTTTGAAGTAATGTGTTATACATCATCATGTGAATTAGCATCAGATAGAAAGTAAACCCGAAATAACAAGCTGATTTGAGATGTGTATGTGGTGGTGTGAGATGCGAAATGGTGATAATGTGTGTCGGGACTGGGATGTCGGGACTGGCAGCTAACGCCAGACAAAGACTGCATCATCATCATCGTCTTGGTCGCCATCCCATTCTTCATCTGACTCAGCACGGTCATCGTCCATGAAATCTTCCATGCCGTATTGCAATTCAGTGGGTTTTTGGTTATCAAAAACGATAGACACGGTAGTGCAACGTCCCTGAATCACCGGTTTTACAGAGTTCTTGGTGTGAGTGTCGGACCCGTCCCCTTCAGCCTCATTTTCCTTGTGACCAGATATGGGACTGCCAACTTCATTTTCGTCTCCGTCCAGATCGGAATCAAACTCGTTCTCGTCTGTCTCAGGTTCTGCGTATGTTGGTCGACCATGTGAACTACGGAGACCTTTTGAATTGATGCTATGCCTCGAATCAGAATCCGAGCCATGTGCCGCTAAGCGGCTGCTTCGCCGAGATGGCCCATCGGAAAGACGCTTCGACTTCTTCTTTTTCTCTATAGTTTGAGGCACTTCTTCGTCTTGTGTTTGACGCAGCGAATAATGCCTTTGTGGTGGTTCAAAGGGGCGGAGGAAGACTCTATCCAGTTTCCGCCGCCACTCGTGGCGCATATTTGCACGGGCCTTCCAGGGTATGTTGAGCATCGTCTTGACTGCAAGATGCCGAAGATCGGGCAGGGAACCAGCACTATTTATAAGAGACTCGAGGAACATTTCTGCCGTTTCAACACTCCAATGTCGAATGTGCTCAAAATCAACGACTCGAAGACTTGATGGCCATTGAGGTATTTGATGTGGTAACAGAACTTGGTCGTACAAGGGGTCGGCATCATTGTTTAGGAAGGATCTGGAATCATGATGGCGAAAGTATGAGAGGTTCATGTAAAGCTCCTCCAATTTAGGACAAGCATCAGCCAAGGTGATCAAGAAAACCATGTCTAGAGATTGATTGTGTGACAAATTCAGGGTGCGCAGGTGTCTGCCGTGACTGCGTAGAAACGGCATAAACTCGTCAGACTTGATCTCCCAACAATTGATCAACGAGAGATGAGCGAGGTCTTTCGGCAGGAGGGGAAGAAGTCGATCATTCATGACAGTTGACGATTCGAACAGGAGGTGTTGAAGCGATTTCAACTGTGAAATCGCCGCGGCAATGGATTCAATAACAGCTCCATCTTCGTTGTATAGTTCCAATTCTCGCGCTTCATCGCCACCCTTTGGCCCTAGTTTATGAAGCGATGGGACTTGGATGTTGGTAAAGCTCAACTTGGTGAGATGAGCGAATGAAGGTTCTTGGTGGACACGGGCGATATCGCTGATTGTGGCCACAGGCCCTCCCAGCAAGCTTCCACTCCACTCCCAGCTCTTCAGAGTTGTGTAAAATTCCTTTTCCTCAACATGAATTGGGTCGGGCTGTTCAGAACTTGGTCTCAAGGCATGAAAAATCTCTTCAGAATATTGCCATCTCACGGTGCGGTCCAGTTGCCTATAGGGTGGCTGGTCAGACTGTGTGAAGAGGATGACTTCTCTTAGACGCGGCAGCACATGGAGTATTTTGGATAGCAGTGCTTGGGGCAACACGTGAACATCTACATAAAGAGACTCAATTTTGGCGCGATAGTTGAATCGAGTCTCGGAAGGTGGGTGGTCTAGCAAGGTTGTAAACCGTTTAGCCTTCCCCGTGGTGATGAGGGGCGGGGAGCGGTAAATGGCTGTCAAGGCAGCTTCTGAAAAAGCCTTGCAAGTCGTGGCAGTACTTATCAGCCAGTTGACATCAAGGTCATCGTGACCTGCCATAGCCGCGTAGTAGAATATGTCGGTCCAGGCGCCATATGGTATCTGGGGGTCTGTCCAATCTGGAATGACGCCTTGGGGTATTTGTTCGGCTTCAACAGATACTCGACGTTTCTTTAAAGACCTTCTCTTCTTCTTCGGAGGCGGTTTTGATCGTTTTCTTGTTTGCCTCGGTGGAGCTGGTCCTGTCTCCGTTCCGACAACTGAGGGGATAGGTTCGGTCTGAGCTTGGGACATGGCTGCCTGGCGAGCACTTCGGCGACCGCCAGTTCGCACAGAATCATCATCCGCCGGTCTCGTCTTGGTTCGATGGGATCGTGATTCGAACCGAGCCTCCTCATCTGACCCCACCTCGCTCTCAGCATCTATCTCGTCCGGCTGGTGTAGGCTGCCGAAGGAAGAGTCGGAACTTCCACTGTCGGAAGAAGACTCGTTATAGTGTAGCGTGGCATTTTGCGACCGCCTCGGGCGTGTTGATGACGTTGTAGCATGCGCGTGAGAGGGCTGGGATGTATTGCGACGGGCGGAAGGATCAGGAACACTCTGGCGATCGGCGGCGCGGGTGCGGACCATCTTGTGGCGCCTGATAGATAGATTGATGTTAGCAACATTCTATGAGTAGTCTAGAGTCGGTATGTGAGAGATGAGATGGTAGTGAGCTCTGCGGAGTGCATGCTACCTGCTGGCGCAAGATGGGATTGATCGCACCTTCAAAGGCTTGGCTTGGCTGTCTTGGGCGTCCCCTTAATCGACGGTGAGCAATGGCCAAGTCGAAGCACAGCGTGAGGCGCGGCAGTGTTGTCTTTTAAGTCGTCATGAGCAAGTTGCGTATATTGTGTTGCGAAACAGTAGTTCAAGCTCGAACAAAGAAGTCTGGTCCGAAGGTGATGTAGTTGTAAGAGAGTTGGAGGGGCAAGATCGGACCTGGTGCCTGAGACGACGACCAGCCTTGCCTTAGCGCATTTCGATGTGGGGCTTAGGCTCGAGATGGGTACTTTATAGCCAATCAGACACGTTCAATAGCAAGACGTGGCAAGGCTGCGGATACCTATTACGGAAATGCGGTTTATTAAGAAGATCGATGAAGGACAAAGATATATCAAAGAATACCCGAAGTACGATTTATTGAGCAATTCAAACCGAATCTCGAATGTCTTCACACTTTGTGTATCAATTCTGATACCGGAAATACTCCGTCATGCATGCTGGGGATATGGTAGACGCCCATCTCAGCCAACGTACAATCTGAAATTAGCATCTCCTCCCACGGACGGTAGGAATGACACGAAAAAGAAAACGTTTGATTTTTCTGCAAGACATGCCAAACCAAATGATGAGCACAAAGTTTGTATTAGGTTTGCGCCAGTTGTACAACTTGAATCAAGGAAATAGTCACTGGCAACAAGCCATGATGACCCTCCCATCTCATGATGGATTGCAATCGCGAAAGATGCAATTGACAAGCTTGAAAGCAACACTAAAGGGGGCACCCCGCCTGCATGCATAATAATTTCCAGCATTTTTCGCCCTATTCGAGCCGTTAATTCGCTGCGCTGAGAACAGGCTGTGGAGTGAGTTCGGGTTCTGTCCCCGCCCCGCTAGGTGCTTACCTTGTGAGTGGTGAATGGTGTTCCGCGACTTCCCAGGCATGACGCTAGGCCTCACTGGGAGTCGCGATAGAATCTCCAGGGCTGTTCCTTTACCTGCCTCTGGCACGCGTCTTTTGCCGCGCTCACCCAGCAAAGTGTCCTATACAACGCCGATTCGCATGAGGATACTCCCTAGGCTTCAACATCACCCGATCCTATCTTTTTTCCAATGCGATAGACCGTGCAGGTGAACCTTACCCCAGCTCATAGACGCGGCGCACTCAGGGCCAGAGAAACGCAGCGACAGTGATTGTGGCGGCTGCTGCACTGAAGTGACGGGGGGGCCTCTTCTATTGTCACCACACGCGACCGGGTCTCGCATCTCCTCCTTAACTTATTATTTACATCCATCCACGGATCAAACCGAGTCACAACCAAGCTCAAACCCGCCAACGGAACCATTGTCATCTTATTTACAGACGCTCCTTCTTATTGTTGTTGCTCTGTTCCACTTCATTTCACTTTTTTTACCCCTACCCGATCCGATTCTGCACTTTGTGGCGTCGCCTCGTTTCTCGCTTTTGCCTCTATCCGTCTCTTCTTTGACCTTTCTCTCTCTACCGTCATTTTTCTGCCCTTACCAAGCATCTCACCCGGCTTGCATGACGACAACATACAGCAAAAACAATGAACGTCAAAGCAATCAATTATTGATTTAATTTACTGCGCCATTTTTGCAGATCACACCGACGACACCTGTGTTTAATGCAGTATTCTCACTCACAATCGCAGCCACCGTCGCCTTTGCAGCAAACAGCAACATAGGCAGAGGCCCGCGCTCACCCAGCTCATCTCGTCATTTCTTACACTCTTCTATGACCTTTCTCTTTCCGCTATGAGCCCGAAAAGGAGTAATCCAAGGACAGCTCCCTTTCTTCAACAAAACTGGCGAGCTTCACACAACACCAAAAACATGGGTGGGAGCCTCTCTACTCAAAAGAGCCAGGACGACGGCGGTCCTCCACAGAAACGCCGCCGATTGTCATCCGACTCTCCCAACAACACTTCATCCGGAGAGCCAGAAAGTCGCTCAGCTCTTCGCGTTGAGGTTCACAAGCTTTTTCATAAGGATTCCAAGAAAGTACGATCTCTTCAGGCTCCCATTCCAACCGACGGTGCCCTTACCACTAAAGGCAAATGTCAAATCACAGTTTCTGATGTGAGCGGTGGCTTCGCTCATATCCTCTATCGCAGCAGCCAAAGTTGCGACATTACCTCATACAAGAACCCTGTTGGTCCTCATCGGCTGGCTCATATCAAGCTGCCCAAACCATTTCTTGTTCCGGAAGAAAGTGTTCTGGTCAACAGGCAAGATGACATCGCTCACGACTACTCTTCATCGTACAAACTGGACGTTGAACTGGGATCAATCAGTGATGGTTCATGGCCGCCATTTGAAGCTCATGATTTGGGGATTCCTGCGGGCCAACAAGGGCCTTTCTCTGACGCCGGCAAGCAGCATTGGATCCTGCACAGCGAATTTGCTCAGGTCTTCGCTAGAAGCAAAAATCCTGTTCATCTCACCACCGGATTCCACCCACAACGACCTTCACGCCCGACCGATTATCTCATGGACGTAGATCTACGTTGGACCGCGAGTTTTCCCCGGCCTGTCGATAAGAATGCTAAAAACTGCATCACTGCTTTCGACCCGGACGCGGAGTTTTACACTAACGGGCAACTTGAGCCCATTCCTGATGACCAACTCAATGATGTCAGCCCAGTTGATGCTGAAGATGTCATCAATGGAATTAATGGGGATCATGACATGGATGGAGTGAATGGTGTGGAAGTCGTGGATGGAGTAAATGGCGTGGATGTCGTGGATGGCGTGGATGGTGTGAATGGTGTGAATGGCGTGGAAGTCCTGAATGGCGTGGAAGTCCTGAATGGCGTGGAAGTCCTGAATGGCGTTGCTCATGAAGCTCACGACGTCAACGGTATCAGCGATATGAACGGTGTGAATGGTCACATTGGCGAGGAGGACTCGTCGCATGACCTGTCGCACGATCTATCGCACGATCTTGAGGAGGAACTAGAAGGTGAACATACGCCCAACCGCCTTTTGAGAAAACGAACAAACAACAAGCAATACAACCTCAAGGTGCTAACTGCCAAGGCCCATGGGAAAGAGCGGAAGCCTCGGGCAAAAGGTGCACAAGCTGTGCAAGTCGAGGGCCGCGTTACCTATTTGCCGCCTATTGATGAACCGGTACATCTAGACTCTTGGCGATGCCTGACTTGCGGCTCTTTAAATGAGTCATTATCGATGCTGCGAGCTCATCTGAAGGACTTTCATCCAAACTACGACTATGCGCTGGAAATGACGAGTCAAGGGCCGTTGTTTCGTGTTACTCGTATTTCTGGATCTGTTGGCACACCCACAAAGACATTGCAACTCGGAAAGCCGACAAAACCATTTGATCTACAAGACTATGTCGATGGTGATGAGACCTGGGTGACTTCGCGCTTTGGTCCAGACAACAGCGAGGAACCCGTGCACTCTCCACCAAAGCCTACTACTGCAAGACAGCTCTTTGACAAAACTGGCACAAAACCTTCGCAGCCTACACTACCAGCCTTGCCAGCGCAAGTGCGACCAAAGAAAAAGAAGATCATCATCCCGGAGTCATCACATCCTCTCTTTGATCCAATCAGCAAGGCACGCCTCAAGCCAGGCGAGGAGCTGCCAAAACCTGTAGTGGATAGCTCATGGCTAATTCAGAAGCATCGTGAGGACATCGGCGAGTTTTCCGATGTATCAGCCGAGGAGAAAGAGTACATCCGCAGATGGGATGCATTTATTCTTCAGGAGAATGTCACCGCAGGGGCGTACTTTCGACGGGCGTGGCTCAAGTTTGTCAAAGAGAATGCATCGTGGTTGGTGAGCCCAGATCATCACCGAATGAACGAATTTGGCAAACACATGTGTGTGTTGATGGCACGCGATGTTTTGGACGATCAGAGCATCAGTGATGCTGAGAAGCTAATCCAGGAAGCAAGGGCGCGGCAGAGGTCTGGAGGGGACGGGCAGACAAATGGTACCAAGACGGATGACGCAGACGCCTCACTGAAGCAATCACCTCGCGCTGAGCAGATCATGAAGGGCGCAAATGGGTGTACGGTGTGCCAGCTTCCCGTCCTCGGACCTAGTTTACTGGTCTGCTCAAACAAGGTAATGCATATGCTGTTTTGATTACAAATAGATGCTAACAAACTCTTACAGGAATGTAAAAACCGACTCTATCATGCTTGCTGCATTGAAAAGTCGGCTGTCACTCCAGTGACTCGTTCAAAGTGGCTTTGTAATGAGTGCAGCAAATCTGGAGGTTCCTCCTAGAGCGGGGTGTCCTCATCCTTGCTGAGTATCCCGGAACCCGTGAACAAACGCATTACGCGAAACAATCTTGGGTTGCAAGGCACAGAAGCTGCTCAGTCGTCGATAACGCGTCGGGCGTTGAGAAAACGGCCTGCAAATAGGATGATTGGGGCTTCTGTCGAAAAGTCTAGCTCGAGCCAGCCGCCAGTCAAGAGACGGAGAGGTAGGCCCCGAAAGGCCAAGACTGAAGCGGCGGCATCGAGAAACAAGTAGAGAACAGCTGCAAAACTTTGTGGCGGTGAATGTAGTAAAACATGGAGACATACAAGCGGAAAGACGGCATCAACTTTTTTATACTTGTTTCGGGCGCTTATTGGGAACGGACACTGATGAGAAGGCATGCCTGGAGTCGGTTGCTAAGGTAGCTAAGGTAGAGGAGGATCATTTATGGTGTGGGGGTTCTTTGGGTTTTGCCGACTCGCTACGTCGAGGCAACCTTCAATTTGGTGGCCTGTATTATACATTATTATTCTACCTTTGTTCTGTTGTTTGCGTGTGTTGCATAGGTGACTGTAGAGAACGTGATGTGGCAAACAAATGAACACTGATAGTCGATGAACGAGACCAGAGAGCCATGGTTTCAGCAGGCCTAAAAGGATAGCTCAAAGATACCGTCTGTACACGTCCAAATATCATATAATACTAAGCTTATATGTTAAGTAACAGGAACCACTTGGTGTATGCAGAATTGTGTACTAATAGCTCAGTTGCGCTGTCTCGTGCTATCAAGCGTACATTGACGTGCAAACCGACTGCCCACTGACCCGACACTCAACACAAGGAGAAAACAGGTTATTTGAGTCTCAGAAAGGACATCTTAAAGAGTACGTTTCAAGAATCGATAGCAAATACTATTCGATGCGGGCGCTGATGGCCATATTTTCAAAATATCAAGACTACCTATTCGTACGATGCCAATAGTGGTGCCATCAGGGACGTCGGAAGACGGTGGTACACATCATGCCGAGTTCTTAACGGTGTGATTGTATCGTTTTGCAACTTCCTATATAATGCACGTTCTTCATCTACCCATTGCGGCAGCTCAACAAGAGGCCAGTAACCCAGTGAATGGAGTTGATAGCCGAATGACGGCAAGTTCTCTATGATAGATTGGTTTGCAGGGTGTACTAATATTCGCTTTATCTACTACACATGACTCATTTTGGTCAATTCGGCTCGTGTATCAGGGTCACCAATGAACTTGATTGATGGATTTATTGCACTGGATTCTGTTGCGCTTGAGCCTTGGCATAAGATCACTCAAGTAGATTGATATCAGTGGTCAAGTAGATCCAATAGGTCGTACCTTGTTTATTGTAGAAATAAGTTCCAAGGACAAGCTAGCTATTGAAAACTTTGGGTCAAATCATCTGGGTAATTATGACTTCCAAGGCGTGGTGCTGTTGTGAGGCATCGGATATATTGGTGAATAGTTTGTTGGAATTCGAATTGAGCGGGCATAATGCCATCGCTGGGCTTCCTTTCATGCTACGCGCTCTCTCATGACTTGTGTGTTTGGTAGCTATGGTTAGAGTTTCTGGTAAATTTCGTGGCAGCTATTGACTTCGTCAGCTGACTAGGCTCACTTGGTTGTTGCGGGTGAATGTTCGCCTTAGGTCACTCTGAAAGATCTATGCCCCCTTAACAGGGTCTCTGTTTTCAACTTTCTTATTCAATTCTACCTTAACTACTGCTGCTACTGTCTCAAACTGGGTTGGTTGGAAGGGCAGCGTTCGGTGAGGAAAAGGCTTGCGAAGTGATGTAGCCGCTGGCAGCAACGAGCCGACTTCTTCTGCTTGGTCCAGCCAAGCCAGTAGAGGGAAACTCGATGCGGTATCAACTATGATAAATTGACAATATGTGAAAGACAATGCCACATGAACATAAGCCGTTAGTTGATGATTCTAGTGTGGCCTTCTTCGCCGAGATACCGTTAAGATTGTGCGTCTATGTTTACAGTCGAAGAGGAAGTGGGATTGTTTCAAGGTACCTCAAACAACTTTGGGCCCCAAAAGCTGTGCTTATGGCTTATTCCTGTTCTACTTGTTAGGTCAGAAAAGATGATTGAACAACCATCACCGTACATATCCTGGGACTCAGTAACTTGCAGCCACTCTGTTTTCAAGGTCGAACAAGAGTGTTGAAACAGTCCGCGCTATTCGGACTTGATCAGGCCTTGAAATTTGATTGGCGAAAGCATGTCGAGGCTTGTGAGTCTCATAGTCTCTACTCTGCAGAATTCTTATGGTTAGAGTTAACTCAGCAAGCGATAGGCTACAAGTGTTTAAACCTTCAGCCTTATCCATGAGTGCATTGCGATAATGAAAGACTTATCGGCGAATGACTAACAGATAGAGGGAGTAGCTACGATGCAACGATCGCACGGAGCTGTGGGGCCAAGTACATTCCTTGTATGTTGCAGAAACTGTGTTTCATTCCCTTAAACCTCATGATGATGTGATCACGACAATCTCTATTGGGCATACATCAAACGTTCTAAATTATACGGAAGACGGTATGTTGTTCTTTATGCTGTCGAACGCATGTGTCCTGCGTGACATATCAGAGCCTTTCACCGGCCATTCTCATTGGTACAGTAAGTTAATTGTTCTAATTCCGGCGATTTTGCGAGTCAGGCAGAAGGAAATTTCCCGGTCTTCTCAATTCAAATTTCGCACTTTGAGGCGCGATAGTTGCAGAACTTGTGATATTGAATCAGCTTCAAGATTGAGATGCTGGTTACCAGCAGGAACGCGACGCATTCAATCACAGTCATCGCCAAACGGTTGAGGCCGGGCTTTCGGGGGCATACAGGACCAGTCTGATAGATTTGATCAATTTGACCAAGTTTGACAGGGTACCGGTGCGGTTCATGAGAAGTGGCTGGAGCGTCTGGAGTCTGAAGTCTGCATGGTTGGTGTAGGAATGATATTTCCATCATGGCTCACCTGGGATCATCGTGGGATGGATCTGGGTGGCCGAAATCGGGAATAAAAGAGCTTTAACATCATTTGGAGCACTGTAACTGAACGTTTAGATTGTGTTTACCTTCGGAAATTCGAAGTGTAGTTCCATCATGGCCACCTCGTTGTGAACGCTTCATGAGTTGTTGCCTTCACCACGGTCACATTTGGGTTATGCCCCAAGAAATATTACAACTACCAAGCAAGATGCTTATTACACTTCTTTACGCTTCTAAAGTGTTAGTATACGTAGAACTCACTGGTCAATTAAGTTTTTTTTTTGGCTGAGACTATATAATATTACTGCACCCAAGCTAACCTAGCACAAAAGCCATCATGAGAGGTCCAATGTATCACGATGGTCAGACCACAAAGAACCATGACAATGAAGTTGAACTGATACGAAATATATTGCGCTTTCCATCAGTATTATAATTTTCCATTTCCTCACTACACAAAGTTGTTACAACTATACAAAGGTACACTCTACTTCCTGGTCTAGGGTAATTTTTATCGAGCCTCATGCAGCCATTAACCAATGGCTCTTTGCAGGACAACTACTTATCCAAGGCGCGCGCAATATACTAATACGCTAGACCCCTCTGGTGTATCGATGTTTCTCGAAGCCTGCGATATAACCCAATGTGCAGAACATTTGGCTAGACTGGAGTTGCGGGATGCTACTCAAACTGAGGTTTGCAAAACCCCGCACGCCATCATCTTATTAGAGACTATGACTGCAGATATTTCACTTTGACAGTGAATGCACCTGGTGTGGTTTTCAGATTACTGGCGCTTTTCAAGTACCTGTCGATTGCAGCGTCGAATATACAGCGATTTGCGACGAAACAAGCCACGAGGGCCGAGGTCAGAACCAGCAACTTGCTATGCCGCAGAGGCTTTTCCCAGAGATGACTCTTCATACATTGAATCAAGTAAAGGCCAATTACTGATGGCTTGGAGATATCTCAATTCCATTTCTACCGCGCGCCTCATCTCCTTGCAAATCATTGACGATAAGAAGGACGTAGACGTGTGTGGGGCATAAAGCATCTGCTTGTGGAGAACAAGAAGGCGAGCTTTGAGTTCAGTCACACCAGCCGGTGGGAGGCAGTTCTCCTCCATATCGGAAGCAGAGTCATTCGAGGCTCCTGTGACTGGTGAATATAATTTGTAACCGCAACATCATCTGGTACATACGACCAAAGGTAGTGGAAAATACGGGATCCCGTCCGCTCTCCCATAGTCAAGCCACTAACCGGCGGATTAGTAGTTGGGTCGGTGACGACCAGCGAATCCCCGCTGTTGTATGTTTTTTGCTGTCTTGGACGATTCTCTCTTTGCTTTGCCTGGGTTGACAATGACCTGAGAGAAGAAAGCTTTTTTGACCGATTTGGGTGTGGTAATGGCCCAGTATGCGGCCAGCTGATTTGGGCAATGGCTAATTCACCTCACAGACTTACTCCATCCAACTTCCGTTTGATGGATGTCATATGTCATACCCTTCATCAACCTCACCGATATATGAGAATGCCGTACCCTTACAACACCTCCTTGCTGAAACATCTAGAGAGATCTTATCTCTGCTACTAAACCGCGACATTAAAACCCCACGATTACCGTCAAAGTTGCTTCCGTACTTGGCTTATCCCCGCATAGAGCTTCTTCATTTGAGCGAATCTAACAATGCCGAAACATTGTCATGGAGTTATCGAAATCATCTTGGGCCATGAGACGAAAGGGAACCCCAGATTTAATTGTTCTGGATACGATGAGGTAGAACGGATTGTCGACATCCTCGGCCAAGACTTGCCGCCACTATGGTTCATAGTTCACTCAAGAATTGAAAGAACATATCACGCAGCGTACTGCCCCATCGCAAGAACAACAAGTAGAACGTTCAAACCATATTGTAATACTTTAACAGTGAATCACAATGATGCCACCGCAAAAGGGTTGGACGTACTATCAGCAGCTACTCCAAGAACAACACGATGTTTAAGAGGCAGCAATCGATGTGGCTACTTTCAGATGCGCTCTGGAGAAGTTCCCTTCATTTCGAGAGCCAGCATCACACCTGCTGGGTACAAACTGGTTTCCTTGGACGTCCTTGTACGCGACCCCAATGATGCGCAACTTCCCGCATTGCCTCAGCCTCAATTATCTTCTCCCACGCGGCTGACCAACTACCTATAGTGAAGAATGATATAGTGAGCCTAGAGCACGTGTATGGAACTAAGCCAAGGTAGCAAAAAGACCCAGATTAGATGGCGAGGATTCCGCATCGCCATGCGTATTCTCGCTCAAGAACTTGTCCTACATAACGTGACTGAACTAGACACAGATATCAACTATCACATGTTTGATGAGCCTTGCCAGGAATATGATGACCTCGTTACCATTTCCCAGCGACCAAGAATACAAGCAATGGCAGTCTTACCGCCGTGTTACTATAAAGCGCCCTTGTCCAAGACATCCATCTACAGCACCTCAGTATTAGCACAAATTAGCCCGAGTTGACCTGGGGGCTGGGGAGGGCAAGACCCGACGTCACTGCGCTCCATCTTCCCCATTGGGTAATGACCACAACACCGACATTTCAGCCTCTCGGACTTCTTGGTCACTGAAGACGATCTCGTGTCCTTCATTGCTGTTCTCCTAAAGACCATTCGCTCTGTAAAACCCAGCTTTCTAATTCTCTTGGACAAGTAGTTATAGAGGTCTACTATTCTTCATACGGGATATCCTGGACTGGCGCTATCACCCTAAGAGCGGGAGACCCAGACTGATCATGGGCGTCAAACTGATGCACCAGCCTGTCGGCAGAGAACTTAATCCATGGCGGCAGCTATGGTAGTCGCGCGACTGTCAGACATAGATGGGCACTGAAGGGTCATCTGTTTAAAATCACGGAACCTCTCAAGGGTATAAAAGGACCCAATTCTTTGATGCCCCAAGACATGAAGCAAAGATATCCAGCACCCTTTCGGCTAACATATGGGTCAAAGTTACCTCAGGGGAGAGTTATCCCAAAATCCGAGTTCCTAAGCAAACAAACATAGTGTGAACTTTAAGATGATGATATATATTCGAGCCTTGCGAGTGCGGAACAGCCCGAAGCCTACCGAAGTAGTTCCAACGCTGACTCTATCGTGAGGTGCCGCGTGCCTCTTAAAGGTTAGCTTCAACAACTACAAAGAACACACACAGTTTTCCCACTACTCCAATGCTGGCTCAACGCCTCATTAATACTTGACATTTCCTGCGTCACTATCAAATGAACTCGTTGATGAATAACTTTATGCAATAGAGTGCTTCAATCGTCAAACTATAGATGATCAAGTGATGAGGAGCACAAAACAAACGAGGAATACCATCATCGCCTAGAGAATTCTTTGCTGGAACCGGAGACTGATGATTACATAAGGCCTAGGATATGATTATATTGTTAGAAAGAGAAGTGGCAAGTTCTTTGAATTGGCTTCCCTGAAGATTACATCTTCCGGTCCTTATATTGAACCCAACATCTAACAGCATTTTGAGCATCAGTTGATTATAACCGACCACCATCGTCAAATCGCGAAAATAGCCGGAATAATCAACCATACGTAGAACAATGTCAAATAAAACAATGCTCGCCGAGTTATCTCACCCTCGGTAGGTATCAAGAAGTTGCCCACGCAAAGTTTAAGATTGAACATTCAAAAACCCTTGATGAGACAGAACGTTTGATATTCACTCTACACCCATACCCTTGAAGCACTTTTCAACCCTCAGCAGGCATGGTATTTGTCCTATTCTAGCCATTAAACGGCTCTGTAAAGAGATCACAAGTAAAAAAGAACGCCAAGTCTCCAGCCCCAATATCCATCCTGGTACACTTCGAACGACTCTTGATCGTCGTCAACTTATTAGTATCTCCGGCCCTCTCTTCGCTTGTCGTTGCGCTCCGCCTCTGTCTTCTGTCTCTTTCGGCTCTCCTGGGCAATCATTTCGCTCAGATCGTCGTCGTACGCCCACTTGGCTCCAATACCCTCTTCCTTCGTGCCTTCGTCGAACTTGCGTCGAAGGTCATCCTTGCTGATGCCATCGTTGGTATTTAGGGAGTCCACATCGAGAGCAACGTCAATGTCACCGGGCTTCTTGCGCTTGCGTGAATCGTCCTCGGCGCCGAGGACAGGCACGCCTGCTCGTTGGGCTGCTTGGGCTTGCTTGAGGTCGTATACCCTGTCGCTACCAAAGAAACCTTCGGCACGGACTTGTCGCTCTGGGAGAACGGTGTAGGCAGATCGAGGAGCACTAGACTCTTCTGTATCGTAACCACGGCGCTCCTTGCGGAGGTCCATCTCACCGCCGATGGATGTCTCGACGCCTTGTCCGTAGTCAGGCTGTACTGTGCTGGCGTAACCACCAGGAGTTTCGAGACCGCTGGGTGTCTCAAGTCCACCGGGGACATCTTCATCCTCCTCCTCTTCCTCTTCATCCGACTCTTCCTCCTCCTCTTCAGATTCCTCTTCCCGTGGTTGCAGCTCACCCCATAAGTTCTTCTCGACAGGCTCACCAGCTCCTGTTAGCGCTTGTGCTCCCCCTTGGCCTTGTCCGCCGTTCTGCGCAGTGAGACCAAACACATCACCACCGAACAATGGTCTGTTGAACTCGTCAACAGGTGGCTTGCCCCAGCCACCGGGGTGGAAACCCCACGAGCCTCCTGCAGGCGGCGGCGCATTCAGACCAGGAATCTTCAAAGTAGGGTAGGACGGAGGAGGTCCGAATCGTTGTTGGTTGATGAGCCATGGTGGTGGCGCACCAGGAGGCATACCCAGAGCTTCCTTCGTTCCCTCGGTGAGATCACCCGGTCGGAAATGTTGATAGTCGACCTCAGACTCTTTGCCCTCGTAGTAAACCTCACCGAATCGTGTCAACTCGGGCTTGGTCTGGAAGCGGAAGAAAGCATCGTAGAGTTTTTGGTAGTCGATATCAAGCTTGCCCATCTTGGGGGCAACACGTTCGCGCTGCTTCTGCTTCATTGACTGTTCTGCCTGCTTGTCGAGGACGGCATCGCGCATCTCGGTAATGCCGGTTTCTGCAATAAACTGGGGGAGGCGGAATGGCGGCTTCTCGATACCCCTCTTCGAAGACAGGTACTCTCGCTTCAAGGACCAGTGGGTTGGTACTGGCACGACATTACGCTGGGCCTTTATCTGAACGAGAAGTCGAGGGTCTGATGAAGAGACGTCTTGCCACTCCACCACCTCAGGAATCTTGACGAGAGCCTTTAGCTCAGCAATGTTGAGCTTGTTGAGCTGCTTCTTCTTCTTTTTAGATAGCTTGGGTTGTCCTGCGTTTTCTTCGTCCTCGTCGGGGATCTCATCGTCGTCTGTGTAAAATACCGTCCCTGTATTTCCAGCATTGGCCTCCTTGGCGATCTCATCCTCTTCCATGGACGCGCCAAACTTGTTGAATATGTCCTTGTACATAGCGTACGCGGGATCCTGTTCCAAGGTATCGTCATCGAGCGCGGGGCCGTCTATGGGGTTGGCATCGTCGGTCGAGGATTCCTTCTTGACTTCGAGGTCTGTCGTCGTCGATTCGGGCGCGGCATCGTTTTCTTCGGGCTTGATGTCCTCAGTCGGCTCCTCGGTTTTAACGGCAGGAGCCTGCTGAAGCGCGTCAGTACATGATATCGCAACAAGCTGAGCGAAAGGGATAGAGATAGGGATAGGGCGCACCTCTGCTTGGGCCTTCTTCTGTTCCTTCTTCTTGGCCCTTCGCATCTGGTTCTTGGTCATCTTTGGGGCCGCCATGGCGAATCGAGCTTGGCGACGGTGGCGTCGCGACCAGGTATTGTCTTTTGCTCGCGGCGGGATTCGAGACTTGGGTTGTGAGCTGGAAGATGGCGTAGAAACCGGCGAGAGTGAGAATGTATTGCTTGGGGTCTCTTCCCATGCCCGTGAAAAAAACAAGATGAGCTTGTGAGACACAAAAGGACTGAGGTACAGTAAAGTTGAAGCAAATGAAACGGTTCGGTTCGATGCGCTAACTCAGAGAAAGCAAGATTGGTCTGGCTTGTTCAAGTGGAGTCGTCTTTTGCGCGACGAGACGGACTCTTCAAAGTCTAACTATGGAGTACGGACTACGGAGTACCTACCTTAGCTCAGAAAATTAATCGCGGCTCAAGGCGGCTAAGATCCGTTATCAGCTTATCGCTAGCGGCTGTCGGACTAACTGCGGGCGGAGGGTCAGCCACGTAATGTTAGTTACAGACTTATTACAGGAGGTACCAAGGGAGGGGCCCCCTGTAACCCCCCGTGTGCAATCTATCTGGCTTCGATTCGTCGTCCTATTGGTGCCCCTTGATTTAATTATAGGTGGTACCTTGCTTTATCCCACTTGACGTGAACGCCAACGCCATCTAACCCAACATCCAAAAACAGAAGCTACCTACTACTTTATTGTAACTTGGCACCATCTTTTTTTCGACTTTGCTCTGTTCTCCCTTGGTCGATAACTACTTCTCTCATTTCACAGAGTCACATCTTGAATCGATTGCTGCGTTTCATTCCGCTTTCAGCTTCAAGCCTTCCTCCCTCCAGAGTCGATTCGCCCCCGGCCTCGGGCCTCGTCATTCTACTTCCATCTCGCGTCTTGGCCAACAAGTACTTCGAGGGATAGCACACTACGAGCCTCGCACGATAAGCAATGAGCATACGTTTCTGTCAACGATCATAACCTCCCAACTATTGTCTCGCCTCGCCTCGCCTGGCTTCTTGTCGCTCGTTATCGAATCGAACCGAATTGAACACGCAAGCTCGTCTTTTGGCCCATCTATTGGCCGTTGCGCCGTTAAACGTCGCTACTTATCCTCCCTGCTTATCCCAAATCGCCAACTGTCAACCACTTTATGATGACAGAAAAGTTCCCTGACTTCATCGATACGCCCATTGAGGAGTCTCCCTCGGAGAGCCCTCTGAATCCTCCCGGTTGGGCCAACGGCGCTCCCCCTCGTCCCTCCGATCGATGGCTACCAGTCTCGAGACAAGATAACAGCTGGTCAGCGGCGTCCCGTGGGCACAATCGACAAAAGAGTCTTACTGATGCTATCCGCACAATAAGAGGGCGCAATGGTAGCGTTAGCCAGAATGCCCACGAGATCGCCGATGCCCTGCGTGCCCCCATCTCTCCCAAACTCATTGTACGCCCGTCCTACCCTTTGCTGCATCCAGCCTCGAGTAAAGAGTTCCCAGTATAAGTGCTGACCTGATGTTGCGCTACACAGATCCTGTGCGTGTTGTGGTACACTTCATCTGCGCTCACAAACACCTCCTCAAAGTCCATCTTGATAGCCTTCGACAAGCCCGCTACCTTGACGCTGGTCCAATTCGCTTTCGTATCATCTCTGTGCATGTTTATGGCATGGCTGGCGACCATCTTCCCCATCTTGCGGACCAAGATTACAGCTCTCAAACATCCGATTCGAAAGCCCACGCGCGATGTTATTCGAACGACTCTCCCTTTGGCGGCATTCCAGATCGGTGGCCATCTCCTCAGTTCGACAGCAACCTCAAAGATCCCCGTATCACTCGTCCACACAATCAAGGGTCTCTCGCCCCTCTTCACCGTCTTCGCTTATAGATTCGTGTACGACATTCGATACCCAACGGCCACCTACCTGTCTCTGATCCCTCTAACACTCGGTGTCATGCTGGCTTGCTCTGGCAAGGCGACTTATGGTGGAGAACTTATTGGTGTCATCCATGCCCTCTTGGCTACTGTCATCTTTGTGACGCAAAACATTTTCTCCAAGAAGCTCTTCAACGAGGCTGCCAAGGCGGAAGCTGAGTCACCGTATTCATTACCAAAGAAGCTGGATAAGCTCAACCTGCTCTGCTACTCTTCTGGCATGGCTTTTATTCTCACCATGCCTATCTGGTTCTGGTCTGAAGGATTTACCCTTATCAAGAACTTTTATCATGAGGGTTCCATCGATCTGAATGAGCAACCTAACTCAATGGACCATGGACGACTGACAGTCGAGTTTATTTTCAACGGCGTCTTTCACTTTGGTCAGAACATTCTGGCCTTTGTCCTGCTCTCCATCGTTTCTCCTGTTACCTACTCGGTTGCCAGTCTCATCAAGCGCGTCTTTGTCATTGTTCTGGCTCTAGTATGGTTCAGGAGCCCTACAACACCCATTCAAGGTGTGGGAATTGCTCTCACCTTCATGGGTCTGTACTTGTATGACCGAACAAAAGCAGGCAATAAGGCCGACCAAAAGGCTCAATCGATGCAGAGCAAAAGATCATCACTATTGCCCATCACCAGCAATGGCTTGCGGCCTACGCCGATTATGGAATCCCCCCAGAGCACTGAGCTCAACCCGAACTCTTACCCCTACCATGAGGGCTATTTCGGTCGCCCTTCCGCAACAGAGGATCCCAAGAAGACGGACGATGGCGGCGCTCGTAGCCGTACCCCAGGTGCTGGAAACGGGGGCTGGCTTCCTCCGGGTACCAAGCAGGAAGATACATGGCAACCTGGTGACCGAGTCGCCGGTGTCTCATGATGCTGTTCATGAGTGTGTTGATTGTGCTTTTCTATGGGCGAGTTTCGTGTTTCTAATTCAAACAACAAAAAAGATGCGATGCTAGATCTTTCTGCGTGAGGGGGTGTTTTATGTCCAAATATCTAGATAAAGGTTTGGATTCCTGTATGACATATCATGGGTTGGCGTTATTATGAGACGAAACACACAACAACGCTTGTGAGGCCCTCTCGGGAGGTGCTCGGTACAATGTATCATTACGTGGATATGGAATGGCAATATTGGTCTTATTGGATAGGTGATATGCGATCACAGCCTAGGCGTTGTATTAATGATATGGTACCGAAACCTTGATAAATGTATCTGTATAAATTAGGGTGTTCTACTCGAACGGGGTATTAATCTATGAGCCATTCTTCGACCTCGACGCCTATACTCCTCCCTATGCCTCGTATCACCTCCCACGCAACATTAATCCTCCACTTCCCTCCCCGATCCATGACATCTCCAGCTCCTCCCACTCGCGTCAACAGCCGCAGACTCGCAAGCGTCGACACAGCCATAGCCACATCTCCGTCGAGTCCAGCAGCGCCTACAGCAGTTCCGTCCGCCCACTCTATTCGCACAGCGGCGAAGATGGCCATCATGCGCTCCAGGACGAAGGCATGCGCACCGAGGAGCTTGCGAGCAATCTTGCGATGCTTTGTGCGTGTGGCACCTCGGGCGGCAATTCCTCCGCGACGGCGCTTGCGGCCGTGATGATATGTTGAGAAAAGAGTGAGATCGTGGCGGGTTGCGTTGTGGGAGGCGAGGTAGGCTGATAGAAGGAGAAGACGGGCTGTCGTCGGGAGGAGGTTTGTGAGATCTGTCACAGAGACTGAAGGTTTTGTCGCTGTCGTATCAGCAGCTTTGTTCTTTGGTCGAACTGAGACGATGCTTGGGTTCAGTAGCGACTCATCCTGGAAGTGTACTCTGCCTGCAATGAGTAGCTTCGAGAATTCCTTTGGCATATGCGTTCCTGCTAAAACAGGTGCTGTGAAGCGCGGCCAGAGCGCATGGCAACTGTGCTTGAACGAAGGCAGTGTGCGAGAAGCTGATTTGGTGAGAGAGTCGTACACGGCGGCGCAGAATCGAGTCCAGAGATCGGCGGTTTCTTGCTGTGTGCACGTAGGAAGCGGCTTTGGCGGCGTGAGCGAGAGGATGCGGACAAAGTCCTTTTTCTCGTAGGGCGGAAAGAGGAGATGCGCGGAGGAGGGAGAGCGTAGAAAGCCGGCGGGTGGAGATGTAACGATGAAGACGCAGGTAAGGCATGGGATCTGTGTTCAATATGTTAGCTTTCCATTTGCAGATATAGGGGTGCTGGTAACTCACGATCTCTGATAACCTCGCCAGGGCTGGTAACAGCGTAGGCGGCGCATCCCTCTGCCTATCAATAGCATCCAGAACCAGTATAAACCGCCATCTTGCATCCCTCGCAGGATACTGTATCATCTTGACCATCTCGACTGTCAACTGCGCCAACGTCTCGCATCGTCGGGGTACATCTTCCCACTGCAGCGCTTCAGCTACCTGACCGACTATACGCTCGAACAAGTGTCGTCCCGTGATGCATTGTACCGAGTTGACAACTACGGCTTGCAAACCGTCTGATGTAGCATCGTTGTTGACATTTGCGACGAGGTCGGAGACGAGTTGGGAGACGATAGCGGATTTGCCCGTTGCGGTCGCGCCGTGGACTACGAGGTTTCGACAAGGAGCTGCTTCGGGCTATAGACACGATATCGTCAGTAATTTCTCATGACAAGCATAAGGATAGTTGATAAACGTACATGCAGGAGCGTTGCTAGGGAGCGAATCTGGTGCTCCCGACAAGGAAATGATTGGAATAGAGGCGTCAATATGACCTCTTCTGGAAGACGGAAAAGCGATGTCATCTTAGTTCCTTCGATCCCAAGCGATATCCCCCTTTTTGGTTGCAATTGCTAAAGTTCAAGTTCATTAGTCGTTTCGAGATATCGACGAGACGCGTTTGGCGTGTTTGCACGGCCCAAGGTACGTCACTCGGGAAATTATCGGCCGAGTGTCGACTTACACGCATTCGTGAATAAGGTAGGTACTCAATTACTATGCGAAATGTATGTTCAAATCAAAAATCTAATTGGTAGATTGTGCTTTTCAAAAGGTTTCTTTGAACCATATATATATATATATTTCTTTCCATGGAGGCACTATTCGCTTCAAAACGCCGCATCCAATGCTAAGGCTATGGTATATCCGAAATGCCTTATTTAACCCCAACGCCTTTGCAATGCTCATCAAAACAAAACTGGTATATCCGCCTTTGTACGTGTTGGTCTTTCACCAAAAACCTCACTCCACCGATGATTCCATGTCCTCAACTCCTCGTATAGATCCTTTACTAGCATCTCTGGTTCCCATACAGGTACGGGCGTCCCCTGGCCAGACTGTGTCTGTGTAAAACCTTGACCTCTTCCAGGAGCTTGAATGGTAATTCTCGTTCCAGATTTGACCCAATTCCTCCGCACATCGTTGACAATATTGTCCATGAAGCTCTTGATGCTGTTCTCGACTTGAGCAGACACCATGCTGTGGCTTCGGAAGCCAGAGAGAAGAATCTCTGCTCTCAGAGAGTAGTCCTCAACATCAACCATGTCAGAAACGTATGACTCGGCTCTAACGAAACCTTTCCGTGCGTCCTTGAGGACTTGTATAGTCTCGGTCCAGGGGCCACAAGATGCCCCAGACAGAGACAGGCCATGAACAGACGGCCATAGATTGTTTGACAGAGATAATAGCTGAATGATCAAGTGAACCTGCTCAGCTTGCAGCTGCCCGTTTGTTTGGCTGAGTTGATCCAAACAACTGACGACACCACGTAATAGCACAAGTAGATCCGATGCATCGCTCTCAGTCAACTCCAGAGGGATTACGTTTTGAGTCAACAAGACTCGCAATGCCTCCACGTAAATCTCGACCATGGGGAACGCTGAGCTTTCAACCACAGCCGCACGGATGATGGCTGGCAACATCTTGCCTAGGATGAAAGACAAAATACCCGAATTTTCCATCCCCTTGTGTAACAGCTGAACTTCGTCACGAAGCTTGTCGTCCTTCAATGAAAGCTTAAAGTTGTTGAACAGGAAAAAGAAAAGTTGGTGAATGACCTTCGTGTCGCCCTCGCTCAATCGGAGCCCATAGGATGTCATACCCGCCACCTGCAGTTGGGGATCTTGAACAGACGGCGAATACTCTTTGCTGATCTGATAAAAGTAGTCGTCGACTGTGCAAACATCAGAGCCATGAGCTCGAACGAGAGCAATGATATCCCGGACAAAAGCCACATAGCTAGGATGCTCAGATGCATCCTGGGCCATCGTCCGCAAATCTCCTTTGATCTGCTGCATTGCCAGTTTCAGTGTCTTTGAATGTTCAGACATGATAACTTTCCTGAGGGATGGTCCAGCATCTCGCAGCGACTTTCGCATCCATGATATGGTGAATTCAAACAAATCCCGATTTGTGTTGTAGTCAGGGTTAATGGCAAGCCCTGTGACTGCTTCCGGAACAAAATTCCTATGTTGTCGCCGTAACTCTTCTGCAAACTGATTCTCGTATGACAAATACGGTCGTGGTTTGACAATTGACAAGGCCCAAACCTCTGAAAGAGGGAAGCCTGCTTCGTTGAAATCATCAAAGTCGTGCTTGAGGAGTGTTGTCATGAACAAGACTAGATGTCGGCGTTGGTCGAGACTGATCTTGGCTGGAACGTCTTCGAATAAGCCATACTTTCCGTGTTTGAACATATCAGAAAGCCGTAGAAGACCTCCATTGATAAATCTCACGGCAAGTCGAGCAGTCAGAATAACTACCTGCTCAGTACACTGTGATCTTTCAACGGCTCTAGAAGGAGAATCCTCTCTTTCTCCACGCGAAGAGAGAATGCATCTCGCCATTGAGAAATAAGCCTGAGACAGGTCATGGTCAAGAACCAAGATAGCATCATCTGCCTGAGCCGAGTTCAGAATCTGACTCTCGCTTTGTTGGCTCTCTTCGTCATCCTTAAACTCATCTACACGAGACAGGAAAACGTCCAACGTGGATAAAGAAGCTCGAAGAATTGCCCAGTCTAGTTCTGGAGGGCATGCGCCAAAGTGCCTGAACACTAGCTGTAGCTGCGGTGTATTCAAGGCGAACGTGGCAGCCTCCAAGTTCGGTGCATGTCTCATGACATCCAAAGATGCTGTCACGGACAAATACAACACATCCATCACAGCTCGTCTGTTCATCGCAACCAATGAATTGACCAGGTCTGGGTCGATCGTATTGCCTGAAATTTTGGACATTGCCAAAACTTGCTGTTGCATATCGGACTGTACTGAATCGAATTGCTGCATCATTGACTGGAAGAAGTTGTTTCGCCATTGGATGAATGGTTTGAAAGAGGTCGTTGCTTCTCCCGAAGAGATGATAAACTTGGCCAGCTGATTCCAAGCCCGCAAACTGATTAAACAAGCTTCTTTGTGGGAGCTTGCGGGTGCAACAAGTCGCTCGATCAAATGAGCGCCTGGGCGAAGGTCCGTTGGAGAAGCCCAGAAAAGAGTACAGAGAAGGTCGTGATGGTTCCGCAAGGCAGCCAAGTCGCGCTCGTGGATTCTCTGCTCCTTCAGAAGTTGGCGGTTGTGATTGGGCATTGTACGGGCGATCAGATTCCGAATGTCCTTCAATGAGCCAATATCACTCAGCTTCTTGATGCTCAATGCAACGAGCTTGAGGAAGATGTGGAAACATTTGTCGGCTTTATCGACGGACAGTGACGGACTACCAGCGAGCTCGTCCAGGAATTTAGGAGACGCGTAGACCTCTTCATTGCGAAGATGAGCAAGATCCTGTGAGCCAAAGAAGTCAAAAATGACACCGATCACCGCCACGCACTTGCGCCAACCCCATTGCTGCACAAGGTAGTGACAGCGGCCAACTAGCGCGCGGCAGTAGTTGTTGAAGCTTAGCGATTGCCGTTGGTTGTCCTTGTAGACTTGAAAAACCTTCTTGAGTAGTTTCTGGGGCAATGCCCAGCCATCAACGACCGTATCATGTCTCCTTCCTGCAATGACAATTCCCTTGTCGTTGAACTCGGTGAGTGGAAGGAGAAGAAACATGTTCTTCCACAAGCGCTCATGCTCAGTTGCATCAAGGCTTGCTGATGCCTCGGGGGTAGCGATGACGGCATACAGAATATCCCAAAAGGACGCTCGGGGAATGTGAGCATGTTCCAAGGCTTTCATAACGATCACCCATGAGTGAATGACAGGTATGTCGTCTCTCAGACCACGCTCTCGCATCCGTGAGCTCTTGAGATCGTCATATGTTTTTGGAATTTGCTCTATACCGAACATGGTAAGTGCGGTGATCGCGGTTTTGGCCAAGTCCTTGAGTAGATCCTCCATTTGAAATTGCTCGCTCACCAAAGATGTTTCGTTTTGGCAAAGTCTCAGAGCTAGCAGTGTAGATAGAAGCAAATGATCATAGACACTTGCAATGAGAGAATACCGAGGTTGTGTGGTGTTGCCGTGACGTCCCAAAAGGGCTTTGATGCGGCCGTTGAATCCCCGAAGTACCTCGAGCGCTCTGCACACAAACGACTTGATCTGCGTTTGGTCTATGACACTCAGTGAATCCATCATGAATTTCATGATGAATCTAGCAGCACTCGTAACAAATTTGGGATCTGGAGCTTCCCCATCTATCGAGATGCGTTCCAGCTGATCCGCAATCGAATCGAGAAGAACACCCAGTTCAGAAGACACTTGGGCATCCCACGGGCCCCATCTGAGAACCTGGTCGCCGAAGTTGAGAGATATTCGCGGTCGAGATTCGAGCAAATGTTGGCAAGTAGCAGCGCTTGATGCTGATTCGAACGCACCGCTGCCAATAAGGGTTGACTCGTGGAAATAAACACGAGAGTCCAGGGGAAACGTCTCGAAATGATGAGTGTACTGGGTACCATATGGCCCCAGACCTCGAAGCTTCTCACCGTCCACCTCAATAGGCTGCATTGGCTCGGGAACCTGGGCCGTCTCAATGGGAATAGGGTCATTGGCGCGACTAAACTGCGGTGCTTCAACATCTATGCGTTGAGGCCTGGTCTTCTTTCTGAATCGTGACTTGTTCTGTTCTCGGGGTGGTTCTTCAACAACTCGAAGAGGTACTGGGTTTTCTTCAGGAGGCGGGCTCGCTGGGTAAAACGTATCCGGCCCATTGTCGAATGTCATGATGCTCGAAGCGGAAAGATCTCCTCGTTGCTTCCGATACAAACGGTCAAGACGTCTTTTGGTTGCATTGAAAGAGAATCTGCTATGCTGGTCCGTTTCGTCCATTTCCAGTTGAGCCGGTCGCGCAACCCCTGAACCAGATCGGGCCAAGGGTGTATTGGTGCGCGAACGTTGGTTCACTCGGGGTTCCGTAGCATTGCCGTCCGTTTGATATCTGACGGACCCAGCCTGGCTCACTTGTTTGACTAAGCGACGAGATGCTCCTGAGGGCATGGGCATGCGCCGTGGGGCAGTTGAACCATTCCCAGATGTTTCGCCTAGGGGTCGCTTAGGCGCCCTGGGCTTCGGCTTCGTTGATTTGGCTTTTCGAGCAGCGGTGACTGATTGGCGCTGGGCAATCGAGCCGGTCCTCCAGTTGTTCAAAACGGACGTAGCGTCGATATGGTCCTCTCTTGTAGCAAGCTTGATGACCTTTCTTCCGGGGCTACTCCTTCCCATATCCTGGCGTCGAGTAGCAGACCGCGCTGCGATCTTCAAGAATCGGGGAGCATTGGGTTCAACAACGTCAAGAATACTTAGGCGTGGCGGCGCATATGACCTCTTAGCATTCTTTGTCGACCGCTTCTTTCCATTTGCCATTCGTTTTGATGTGGGCTGGCGGTATTTCTTCTTCACAAGCTCCGCTGCAGGGACAGAAGCGCCTCGGCTTCCAGAAAGCATGCTAGTAATTCTCGGCTGGTGAGGTCCCTTGGGCGCCGCAGGCTTCCGTTGAGTGCCGGAACTCCTTTGTCGTTTCGCTGTGCCTTGAAAGGACTCTGAGAACTTTAACTGTCGTTTTCGTCCAGTAAACATGAGATCGATGGAATTATCTTCAACCACAGATACTTGATCGTCAGACAGCTCCTCTGGAATAAGTGCCGGTGGCTCGTCTTCAATAAATAGACGTGTCTGATTGTGGAATATATCATTTGTGGTTTCCTGTTGTGGGGCTGGTGCTGGCGTAGGAGGAGCATCATCATCTGATTCCTCGTCGAAGAACATTTCAAGAGCTGCGGAAGCACGAGGTGAAACGATGCGTCTCTGTGCCACACCACGCCTTATTTCTCGTTCAGGAGAGTAAGCAGCGGGCCGTATATGAGTGTCTTTTGAAGGTTTCTTATGGCCAGATTGCTGGTCCAGCCGCAGCCATGATGCGGGAAGCACTCCTCTGATCCGACGTCCAGTAGTTTTTACAATCTCGGAACCACTCTCGGAACCAGATTCGGAGCCAGATTGGGATGCAGTGCCTTCATGGTCTGGTCGTATAGTGGTCATCGGCCCAGCGAGCTCATCCTCAGAGTCGTTCAGGTTTACTTGGGCCGATCGTTGAGTCAGCCGTACGTATGACTGAGTTTGTCGTGTTGGTAACAGGGGAGAAGGTTGTGGTTCAGGCTGAGAATCCTCGGCAGCAGGTACGGAGTCAACGTCTTTTAATCTCGAGCTGCGTTGCGCAGCAGGGGAGTCTGTAGTGTCAGGTCCCAGTCTGAATGCAGATGCAGGCTCGAGAGGATCGCTGTCAACAATGTCGTATCTCTTGCGTTTTCGTGCAGACGATCGAGATGGAGAGGATTTCCGTTTGCCGCGCTGCGTCGTTATCGAGGTTGACGGTCGTCTCAGCAAGTCCTTCAGGGCTGGAAGATCGTCGCCAGCCATGCTCGTGTTCTCAGTGTCGCCTGTCGAGCTTGCCTGGCTACTAGGTCCGGCACGATCGTTCATAGGCGATGTCTTGGGTGGTGATGGTGACGGAACACCAAGTGTATCCAAACCATCCAACAGGTCCTCCAGGTCCTTCATTTGGCTGTCGTCGGAAACTTCTGGCAAGTGTGACTCTTGGCTATCATCTTCGAAGTCCTTATCCTGCGAAGCTTGTTGCTCTGCTTGCTGTCGCCGTCGCTTCTCTCCTTCGATGGCAAGTCTAATCGGCCGGACACCATGCCTCAAGAGAATGTTGGAATAAGTTGACATCTCAATAGCGTACGGACGCTCCTGGATTGGCTTCCGGGGGCGAAGAGACCGCTCATAGCGAACAGCTGTCTGTAGCACAGCCTGATGCTCGGCATCCGCACCCAACTCCTGGCTCTGCACAGGTGCGGAACGATCATCCCCAAGAATCAGCGATGGGGAAGGGTGTGTGACATCCCGACCACTCGTAAATTCCGGGGGAGGTGACGATCTCTCAACATAAGTCTCTGATACTCCATTGCTGACTGAGTGCCTTTGCTGGATTTGGTTCGACGGTTGGGACTCGGTTGCCGCAGTCGGCTGTTGAAGGACAAAGCTGTCGACGTCAGGTAGGTCTATATCGGAATGTACTGATGACAGAGGCGAGGATGAAAGGGTTGATAGTACATCAGAGGTCAAGTCGTTTGCTTCCAGTGGCTTTGTCGTCGTTTCGGGTATTCGAGAGGGTGTTCTTGTAGGTAGAACAGGTTGGACAACCTCTTGGGATGAGTCGGGGACATCCCAAATGTCATGGTCCTGTTCCTTCGTCTCATTGTCGCCAACAGTCTCGTCCTCTCGGGTGTTGTTATGCTCAGTATCGTCCTTATTCGTCGATGTGGTCTCTGGTAAAGAGGGCAATTCCTGGCTCTCGAATCCATCTTCTTCTTCAGAATCCGGGACTTCTCCCAGCTCCTTCCAGTTGCTCATGGTCCATATAGGATTATCTTGTCGTATGCATGGTTTCGAATTGGTAATCTGACTTTGTCGTTCGGTGTAGCATAAGTCAATGAAGGTTCAAGTTGGAAAAGTCATGGCTGAAAGTGGTGATCACGCTTGGACGGGTACGTAGCTTGGTCGTTAATTGATTTCCTGAAAGGCGTGGCGGGGAACGCGCTTGAGGAAACTGGGAGACGCGTCGAGCGTAGATGAGGCAAGAGGCGCTGGCGCGCTAGGCAGTGGGGCTAACCTCCGGAACCTTCAGCGCGTGCTGATACCGTAGATCCGCTAATTTTCAGTCGCCCCAATTATCTCGAGTTCAACTCTAGCTACCCTTAACTTGCGTGTGAGTATGAAACTGGCTCACGGCAGTATTCCTTTTATACCAGTTTGATACAATCACACTCTTTCAATAGAGACTACGCAATATGCATGTTTTTGAGAGGGCATTGCCATTGGCATTGACCGTCTTTTGCGGTGTCGTTGGAGGTTAGCTACAATCCATGATGCTGTAGCAAAAGTCTTCATGCTCACCATACACACTCAGGAGTCTATACCTTCCAACCAATATTTGCACCTGATTCACAGAAGAAGATCGAGCCGACACAAATGTACGTACAGTCGAGGCATTTCATACAAATGAGAGTATGTGAGATATAGAATCAGATGCTAACCACAGCTACAGTACCGAGAAAAAGACAGAATCATCGAAAGATGTTCCGCCTGCTACGAAATAAGTGCCATCTACTTGAAAATTACCAAAATTAATGTCAAGTACACATTATGTAATTAGAATAAAGAACTCATACATGAAATAGAGGGGTTACTAGTCGGTTCTTGCATACATCATTCGAGTTACGTACGGACTGGTTCCAAACACAACCAGGCAACATGAGATGAGATTTATTGGCCTGCTAATGCCAGCAAGTATATCCAACTAACCAACCAGTTTCAACCCCCCACGATAGACTCAGTTGTTTCATTATCAATAAATAATAGCCATCAGTGAGTGGTGTACAAATTTTATACATACGAGTTTCTATTGCTGATATACATTCATCTACCCTGCACAAGCCATTAAATCATGGGAGTTTCCAACCCACAAAGCAAACTCTCCCAATCCATTCCATCCAGGTCCATGTTCAA
Organism: Fusarium sarcochroum; assembly: GCA_013266185.1. Classification (NCBI taxonomy): domain Eukaryota; kingdom Fungi; phylum Ascomycota; class Sordariomycetes; order Hypocreales; family Nectriaceae; genus Fusarium; species Fusarium sarcochroum. The sequence goes on along the minus strand of JABEXW010000045.1, from coordinate 122,010 downwards.
ACCTAATTCACTCAACTCCTGGGCAGAGAGCCTAACATCATTGGGCGTTGTACCCGTTGACATCATCGCCGCCGATGAGCTGGGTGTAAGTGGGAGGTCTTCATGACCAGTTGGTCTGGGTAGACGGTGTTCGCTCTCCTTATTCACAGGTAGCGTTACCTTGTGCTTCTTCATAACCTGCCTCAACAGATCTTGTATACGAGCTGTGGGCGTGGAGTAGTCCTTTGCTGCGTCCAATATGTTCCATGCATCGATCAAGTCGCGGCGTCTGAGCTCTTTCTCCTGGGCATCCACCCCCAGACAGAAATCCAAGAGGAGAACAATGCTGGCGATGAAGACGCTGTGCAAAACTAGACATAACATGAGCCTCGTGGAGTTAAATGTTGTGTTCTCCAAGTCAAGCTGGTGTTCCGTCTGGATGACCATTCGAGCTGAGTCCAGACATACGCGTCGTGAGTGAGCGTATGCAGGCTCAACTGCACCACGGGCCAAGTATGGGAGGTGAAGTTTGCATCGTTGGCCGTATACAAAGATCTTCATGATGTGGCGTTGAACAACACTGCCCATCTTTCGTCGAACATCTGTGCGAGGTAGCTTCTGTAGTTCCCCGGCATCTAGCTTCAGGAATGCCGGAAGCTCCTCTATGAATTGTTCGATTGCCGCATCAATTTCTAGCACAAGGCTGTACGCGTTGTGGTCTGGGTTCGAGGAGGAGAGTGGCAATCGGTCAGTAAAATCTCGAACTACCTCAGCCAGTTTTATTCTTTGTAAGAAATAGGACATGTTTGTCGACTGATCCATCGGTTGTCCTACCATTTCCTCCCCTTCGATAAGGTCTTCATCATTGGCGTTTAGAGGCTTTTTGACAATCGTTTGTTTGGGATTGATAATGTAGGTACCTTCGTGAGGGCCTGGGAATCGAGTTATCATGCTAAAAAGTGTTAGAGATAGGCCAAGCACAGAGTTAGCACAAAACAGGGGCCTTACGCATCCGTCCCAACGAGATACCACCAAACTCGTCGAGCAATTTCCGTCTTCAGATTACTGAAATGGTTTGCTTGTACTGAAGGTGGGTTATGGGGGTGATCAAGCCGATGGATACCGAGTTCGCGACATATTGTGATCGCCTGGAATAGACAATTTCGTGCACGAATCGAAACGCCTTCCAGGTTGAACAAGACAAAGCTTACAATGATGAGTCCTTGCGCACCCTCCAGAGCCACTTCAGCTCTCCGTTGGGACGCATCAAATACATCAAAAGTCGCCTTGAGCCACCCAAGAGCCTGGTTGCTTGACTCCGAAAAGTCAGAGAAAAGAGGCGTCAAGTTATTGTCCGTTGCTGTCCAGGCATATGTGACGTTGGTGCAAACAGCAAGCAACAAAAATACAAGACACAGCTGAACCTCTTCACCTTTTTCTATTGCATCGTAGATCTCATCCACAAGTTTGAATAGGCTTGGGCTGTGAATAATGTGATGCATGTAAGTGATGACCGTGATGTACTTGTGTACCAGAACCTTGATCTCCTCTCGCTGAGGTAGCCAGATACATCTTGTGGGCTCCAAAGAAAGAAATCCAGATGGGCCACTTGAGTTCTGGAAGAGATAGCTGGATGGCTGAGTGATTGAACGTATAGGACAAATACGAAAGACGACGTTGTCTACCAACACTGATTCCTAAATAGAAATATATGAGCATCGATACTGAGCTGCAATAAGAGCTTGGAACTAACCGATGGTTTCTGACCAAGACATGTCCTCTCCAGCCAAAGAGCATCGGCCGTCAAGTTCTGAACATTGAGAGGCAAGGGTTGCTGTGGCTCTGTTTGTGCTCGGGGTGCAGCATCACTCTCCCCTACACTCGACGGGGCCGTTGACGTTGCCTGAACGCTAGACTCAGACTCCTTGTTCCGCTCCGCAAGCAAAGCTTCTAGTCTTTCCAGACGGCCAAGAATTTCCAACTCCCGGTCCGTAGGCGGATCTCCGCGTTTGGCAATCGGCCGTGATGCCGGAGCTGTCGCCCGGGGTGGGTCCTGAGATTGGCATTGTACTCCGCGGCTTGTGCAGTTGGTACACGGAAATTCCCTACTGCAGCGTAACTTGCGTACGCGGCAGAAATGGCATGATACAGGTCGCTGGCGAGGCTGGCGGCCCATCGCTACAGTTAACTTTCAGGGGATTTCTTGGCCTGTTGTAAGGGAATGAATAGTTGGTGATTGAAAACGGACGGAAATTGTACTCTGCCATGGAAACTCCGCGGACTATCCATGGCTCCGACTCCGTCTCGGGGTATGTGGCTATACTCCCTCGCAATTTGACTTGCTGATGACTCCCATCAAATAGATTCATTAAAACTATTGGTCAAGAATGATGAATCCTACGCCTTTAGATGATGAGGGTTCTCAGGATTACCAATCCCTGTCATTATCGACATTGGCCTGTATGATCTACACCCACTTCTCAATAGCTCCCAGTCTCGAGATTGGCCTGCAGGTCCGATATTGAGACGCGGACTTAAGCAATTCTCCGACAATGTTCCCCCGGGATATGATTCATGTGTATAGTGTCCGTGGGAAATGTCTAGACCAGTTGGGAAGTATAGGCATATATAGTAGCCCCCCCCGACTCCCCAAACCTCTTTTGGATCTTCAGCCCTATGGAAGCATCTTGACTACTTTGTTTGTTTTGTCAATTTGCTCAATAAACCTCCCTTTATTGAGCTAGCAGGTGCTACTTGACAATTCTGGAACAACTTCCATGTCTACAAAAGACAACATGGGACACACAGGGGCCGACGAACAGCTGGCTGCTGCTGCCACTCCAGCTCCGGTAATGAATGAGGACATGAAACGAGAGAGAGATCTTGAAGAGGGATCAACATCAGTCGACCTTGATGAACCTACTATTGACGACCCCAATGTCGTCAATTGGGATGGTCCCGATGATCCAGCCAACCCTCAGAACTGGTCAATGAAGAAGAAGACGATTACAGTCATAATTGTCTCGTCTATCACATTTGTCACGTAAGAGTATTGTACGATGTTATACGCATAGCCGTATTCGCTAACTCTCTTAGACCACTGGCATCGTCCATCTTTGCACCAAGTATCGAACAAGTCATGGTCGAGTTCAACTCGACGAATGAGCAATTGGCATCGTTCATCGTCTCCGTATATCTTCTTGGTTACTGCTTCGGTCCATTGGTCGTCGCCCCTCTGTCCGAGATGTACGGCCGACTTCCACTGTACAACATCTGCAACGTTCTCTTTGTCATCTTCAACGTAGCCTGCGCCCTATCTCCCAACCTGGGTGGTCTGATTGCGTTCCGACTTCTTGCTGGTCTTGCTGGTTGTTGCCCACTTACACTCGGAGCTGGATCGTTGGCCGACATCATCTCGAAGGAGAAGCGTGGAGCTGCCATGTCTTCATGGGTTCTTGGGCCACTTCTAGGACCGGTAGTTGGACCCATTGGTAAGCGTCTTCGGGATATGTCATACTTGGATTGGGACTGATAACTTCAGCTGGCGGGTATCTCTCAGCAGCCAAGAGTTGGCGCTGGTCGTTTTGGGTCGTGGCTATAGTGGTATGTGAAGCCATAAAACCGAGATCGAACCTGAGCTGACATACCAATAGACCGGTGCAATCACAATTGTAGCCTTTGTATTCATGCGAGAGACATATGCATATGTTATCCTCGACAAGAAGACAAAGAAGCTTCGCAAGGAAACAGGAAACACCAAGCTCCGGTCAGCTCTGGACAAGGGAATCACCCCTAAAGAACTCTTTAGCTTGGCAATGGTGCGCCCTACCAAGATGCTTCTCTTCTCACCTATCGTGTTATTTCTCTCGCTCTATATGGCTCTCATTTATGGATACCTCTACCTTCTCTTTACGGCCATGCCTGCGCTGTTCGAGGGAGAATATCACTTCTCCAGCGGATCGGTCGGCCTGTCTTATATCGGTATCGGTGTTGGTTCACTGACTGGACTCGCCATCACTGGAGCAACGTCGGATCCTCTCGTCAGATACCTAGCAAAGAAGAATGGAGGAGATACCAAGCCGGAATATCGACTTCCAGTTATGGTTGGAGCTTGTTTTCTCATCCCGGCCGGTCTGTTCTTGTTTGGATGGACTGCTGAGAATAGGAACCACTGGATTCTGCCCATCATCGGTACTGGTTTCTTGGGCTGTGGTATGATTGTCGTGTTTGTATGTATTCCGAAAATGTCGGGGCTTCTTGAGTGCATTTCACTAACATTGATTAGATGGCCATCTCGGTTTATCTAGTCGACGCATACCTCGAGTACGCAGCTTCTGCTATTGCTGCAAGCACTGTACTCCGATCACTGGTTGGAGCACTATTGCCCTTGGCTGGTCGGAGCATGTACAACAGCTTGGGCTATGGCTGGGGAACCTCGTTGCTGGGTTTTATTTCGGTAGCAGCAATCCCATTGCCGCTGATATTTTACAAGTACGGAGAGAAGATCCGAAGTAGGAACTTGTTTGATGTGAAGTTTTAATTGAATGCTGTGGCATTGTGCTTGAGCATACACAGATACAAGAGGACGGATTTAATAGGAACGGTTTATAGAGCGATACAACAGGCGATAAAAGTTCAGAGTAGAAGGCTATGAGAGGCTGGTAGTTAGCATCATCTCCAATCAATATATAGGAATAAGAGACATATTGTCATCACTTACTCACATGAGACACATCAAGGTGACGGTTATGAATATACACGAGAAATCGATATTTGTCTCGACCCCGGACTATGAAGGCTAGGTATTGTTTAATGAGTACTACGTACTCTGCCATCGTTATCCTGAACCCCTCCCGCATTTCGGGATCAGCAGACTCGCCTGATCCATGACATCGAGCACAAGTTCTGTTTATGGCCTTCATTCAGGTGGCTCGAAATTTGTAAAAGATATGGTTAAACTCAATTGTTTCATGTTCTCGATATGAGATATGATGGATTTTTCAACAAAATTGAAAATACATGAAATTGATTAAAGTGCTACACAGACATGCATCCATTTTAGTGACGTGAAGATAATGACCCATGGGGTTGGATGGCGCCTGAAAGCTTTAGCCAATCATGGACAAGGCGATTTCATCAGTTCGCGCAAAACCGGCAACAAGGAAGAGGATTGGTCACGTGTTTTTGCTCTGCACCAATCCAAGCCCAAGGCAGGAAGGACCCATCGTATGATTGCTCCCGTCTTGCTAATTCTGACATTCCCCGAATAAACTCGTCTTCCTCTCCGCGAACCTCACCCGAACTCCCTCTCCACGCTCCCGAACGCACCAATTGAGCTTCTCTCGTCTCGTCTTGTCCGTCCTCGTCGATCAAATAATACCGCCCACGATGCTGCGCACACCGGCCTCCAACCTGCTGCGCAAGAGCCTGGTGCGCAGCACTCCCGCCCTGGCCTTGCGAGCTGCCTCGACTCACGCCATCTCCAACCCGACCCTCGCCAACATCGAGAAGCGATGGGAGGGCATGCCTCTCCAGGAGCAGGCCGAGCTCTGGATGGCTCTGCGTGACCGCATGCAGTCCAGCTGGACCGACCTGACCCTCCAGGAGAAGAAAGCTGGTGCGTCTTAAACTCTCCTCCACTGCGAAAATACCTCCATCCCGCGTAGCCGAGATTCTTGGGTCACAACCACCACAACACAACACTTCAGCCTTATCAAACCATCAATTCCATCCACAACACGTCAATTATACATCTTCAGCCTTGCATTGAGCCTCAATTGCATCATGTAGACCTAATTCATTCAATTCGTGTTCTGATTGGCGAATGGGGCACTTCAAGCAATAGCTTAACCGTTTCATAACGACCCATCCCCTGCGTCACTGTACAACTGCGTCACCACCAGAAAACTGACTCAAATTCTCTCAATAGCTTACTGGATTGCCTTCGGCCCTCACGGTCCCCGCGCTCAAGACCCCCCCGGCACTGGCGCCCGTGTCGCTTGGGGTGTCTTTATTGGCCTCGCTGCCAGTGTCGGTATCTTTGGCCTCGTCCGCCTCGTCGCCAAGCCCACTCCCTACACCATGACCCAGGAGTACCAGGAGGAGACCAACGAGTTCCTCAAGGTATGTCCCGTCCTGTCTACGTCGTACTCGAAGCACTGGCTAACAATGGCCCTTAGAACCAAAAATCCGATCCCTTCACTGGTATCACCTCTGTCGGTTATGCTGGCAAGGGTATGGTCCAGTCTCCTCCTAAGGCCAACTAAATTCAATACACAATATCGTTTCTTTTGTGCTAGAAGTTGGGGTGACTCCGTGGAGACGTATTGGTGTGTAAAATGGCCTCTGGTGCGCGTGGGCATGACTAGGGGTTTCGAGGTCGCTCCAGAGATATCAAGTCCTCTTGGTGTAAATACTGTACTACAACAACGGAACCCGAGTCGAGTCATTTATTTAAATTTGTTCGCTTGCCTATCCTTGTGGAAGAATACCCAAACGTTGCCTGACCTGTCTTTCGACATTAATTCCATTTAATCAATCCAGCAATTGCTCCGTACTCCTTGTGTCTGATGTCATCCAAGACAGTGCTCATCCGCCACTCTGACCGGCTTCCCTATATCTTTCAAAGGTGTTATCCGGCTCGGCCTTGGCTGGATTCATCTCTTCTGCTTGCATTCTCCTATCGAGCTCAAACCTGCCGTCCTTGCCCCAGTATCCTGCCTTCTCCGTACCCTTTACACACGCCTCCGTGATGAGTACGTACGGCATAGGAGCATCAAACATGGGCTCTGCCAACACTCGTTCAATCTCCATCTTCAGTCCTCGGGCACCTGTCTCTGAAGCGGCCGCCCGCTCAGCGATAGCATACAGCGATTTTTCAGTGAAGAATATTCGAGAGGGGTATGTCTCAAAGAGGGCTGAGTACTGAGCAACGAGGCTGTTTCTGGGCTCGGTCAAAATACGGAAGAGGTCCTCTTTAGAAAGGGGACTAAGAGCACAGATATTGTGCAGACGCCCAATCAGCTCGGGGATGAATCCAAAGCTCTGTAGGTCAGCGGGAGTGGTGAGATCCAAGGGTGTAAAAGAAGGAGCCGACTGAGGGTTATGATGAGGTAAGTGTGTATATGTTTCGGGTGGTAAAGTCTGCTTGCTGCCAGACATAGTTGAGCGACCCCGAAGCTCTCCGCCGAATCCCATAGTCGGCCTGGCAACTCTCTTCAGGACCGCTTTGTCTAGCCCTACGAAAGCACCGCAAAATACAAAGAGAATGTTTGTGGTGTCAATAGTATACTGGTCAACTTTGCCACCTGGAGGAGCTGCTTGAGGGGTCGAGGAAGACGGCCCGGATGCACTATAATTCGTAGTAATCGGTGGCGTAGATCGTGATGAGCGGTTGTCCTTGACATTGATGGTGACCTTTGTTCCCTCGACAAGCTTTAGAAGCGCCTGTTGAACACCTTCGCCCCCAACATCCCGACCAGTTGTAGTCTCGCGCCTTGCGATCTTGTCAAACTCGTCCAGGACAACGATGCCGTGCTCTGTGGCCTTGATATCATAGTTGGCTTCGATAAGGAGTCGCTCAATGCAGGTTTCGACATCTTGTCCGATGTATCCGGCCTGTGTGAAGGAGTTACAGTCGCAGATAGAGAAAGGAACGTTTATCTTTTTGCTAAGTGTTCTAGAGATGGTCAATACTCTGTAATTCGGTCAGTCGTCAGGAGGTACGAACTCTAAGATATAGGTCTTGCCGACACCAGTTGGACCAATCAAGAGAAGGTTACTCTTGTCTATCTTGACATGCTCGGGGACCGTGTCGTCCTCGGCAGCATATAGATGATCCATAGGGTCGTCTTCGAACTCGTTATTATCATGAAGTCCTCGGACCGACTCGTTGTGGCCCGGAAACTCATCTTCAAGAGTATCAGCGGCGTAGCGCTCAGGAATAGAACCATGTAAACGCTGACCTTCGACGGGGTGCATCTCACGGCGTTTCTGATGCAGCTCCCTGTCTCTTGCAAACCTTTGGCGCATCACCTTATCACGCCTATTCCGGTCCTCGTGCTCATGTTGATGTCTTCGTCGCAGGTTCTGGTAGTGATTGAATATAGTTGCACATATTGTCTTCTTAGCTCGATCCTGACCAACGACATAGTCGTCTACTCGCTTCTTGAGGTCGCGTGGATAGAACTGTGGTACGCCAAAGTTGGTCTTGTTGAACATGGGGCCACGCCCCGAGTCGACGGATGGGTCATAGCTGCTACTGAAACCAGAGTTGAAGTCGTTATTTCGTCGTGATGCTATAGGAGAGTTGGATATATATCGATGTTGTCGTCGTGATGATGAAGATAGTCGAGATGCCGTGAGAGCATGCGACCGAACAGTAGAGAGCAAGACGGGGCGGAAACCGCAACGGGCCATGGAGATTGCCCTGACGAAAGGCGCCATTATAATATATATCGAATTTGCATAATAAGTAAGGATGATTCAAAGCGGAGCGTCAGGCAACAGTCGACCGAGATGGCCGTTGTCTGGGCCGACGATGACGGGATGCGGGGGGGGTTCGGTTACAGTTTGATACAGTCGCGCGGTGGAGGGCCGAATACAAAGCTTATCGTATCGGCAACAGGAAAGCAGCAAACAAGGGCTGACAGGAGAACAGGTGAAGCAATAGTATAATTGATACTGATTTGATAAATGCGGAATTGTAGATTAGGTGATAGTTACAGTACATGGACTTGTTTGGATCATCGGTCCCCTTGAGTCGCGACCAGCTTCCGCTATCGGTGCGGGAGCTTAGAGACCCGGTCGGGGACGTCGTGTAGCTTGCAGCGCTCAGCAACCACTGAGAGCTCTAGATTGTGCCTTTGTCCCACTGAAGAAGCCGACCGGGGAATCTGCTAACCCCGGCCGCTCCAAGCACGTACCATTTGCTCCTCGATTCATCGGACCCGTCCAAAGCTGCACAATGATTCTCACGCGGCATCATCATGGCCTTTTATAGAAAGTGGCGATATAGTGAGAATTGCTGCTGGGCCCGCTCCCACTCTGCCTCAACCACAGACTGAACTTTGCAGGCACACAAACAGCAGGCGCCCTTCCATATATGGTGCAGTGCACTTGATACGTACCGTAGACGTTGGGACAAATCCACCCATTCGCGACGTCATCTCAACTTATCGATAAAGCTCTTGGGTGGGCAACCTGAAATGTGCAGGTTAGGCGAATGAGCTAGATAGAAGGTGACAAGGTCTTAGATATCGCAATTCTAATCTCCTTGCCACAATCTCTGCATCTTCTTCATTTTCAAACTCTCAAGGGCCTCTTTTTATCTTGAAAACTTGTTTAATTGTCCTTGCGCTGCTCTGTCGAGTCCATATCATACGTTGACTGTGTCTCACCTCAAGCTCAACAATTGTCTGAAGCTTGCAACACCAACTCCTACCCCGCCCACCACGCCTACTACCTTGAGACCTCCCTTTTGCACACGCGTCGTATTCCTCATTGAACTTTGAAATGGCCGCAATCGTCGAGAACTCGTCCAATTCCTTGGACCCCAATCGCTCAAACGGCGCTGCGGGAGACATTCCAAACGATGGTACAGGTTAGTACATGGCCTGACATGTGATGATCTGATAGTCAAGAACGCCACGCTCATGATGAATTTTAGGTGTCGTCAAGCTCGATCCCTGGCTGGAGCCATTCAGCGAAACCCTCAAGAGGCGCTATTCAAAGACTCAAGATTGGATCAAGACCATCAATGACAATGAAGGTGGTCTCGAGAAGTTCAGCAGGGTAAGCTTCCAACTTCGACTTGATCGTGTCGCGTTCCATATACTCATGATTATAGGGTGCTGAGAAGTTCGGTTTCAACGTCGATGCCAACAACAACATCGTGTACCGCGAATGGGCGCCCAATGCTACTGAGGCGTTCCTGATCGGCGACTTTAGTAAGTCTCCTAACTCAATTGCACTTACATGCGCTTACACTGCTATTAGATGACTGGAAACGAGGCGCTCATCCCATGCAGAAGGGACCTTATGGCGTCTTCGAGATCACCATTCCTGCACAGAATAGCCAGCCCGCCATTGCTCACAACTCCAAACTCAAGGTTTGTCCTCGCATAGACTCATGATGAACAATCGCATCTAATGTATAACTCCAGATCTCCCTCAACTTGCCCGGTGGTGAGCATGTTGATCGACTCCCAGCTTGGATCAAGTACGTGACACAGGACTTGTCCGTATCTCCCGCATACGATGCCCGTTTCTGGAACCCTCCTGCCTCCGAGACCTACAAGTTCAAGAACTCTCGACCTAAGAAGCCCGCAAGTGTTCGTGTCTACGAGGCTCATGTCGGTATCTCCAGCCCCGATCAACGGGTTGCGACATACAAAGAGTTCACCAAGAACATGCTTCCCCGAATCAAGAACCTCGGATACAACGTGATCCAATTGATGGCCGTCATGGAACATGCATACTATGCCAGCTTTGGATACCAAATAAATAACTTCTTTGCCGCCAGCAGTCGTTATGGAACTCCTGAGGATCTCAAGGAGCTCATTGATACCGCCCACGGCCTTGGTATCACCATGCTTCTCGATGTTGTCCACAGCCACGCATCCAAGAACGTTCTCGATGGTCTCAATGAGTTCGACGGTACTGATCACCAGTACTTCCACGGTGGTGGTAAGGGCAGACATGATCAGTGGGACAGCCGACTGTTCAACTACGGCCACCATGAGGTGATGAGGTTCTTGTTGAGCAACTTGCGTTTCTGGATGGATGAGTATCAGTTCGATGGATTCCGATTTGACGGAGTCACCAGCATGCTTTACGTCCACCACGGCATGGGCACGTAAGTGATACACTGCGGTATCCTTTCCAGACTCAATTACTGACTTGAACAGCGGCTTTTCCGGAGGTTACCATGAGTATTTTGGTGCAGATGTCGACGAGGAAGCTGTCGTATACATGATGCTGGCGAACGAGATGGTGCACGAACTCTACCCAGATGTCATTACCATTGCTGAGGACGTCTCGGGTATGCCTGCTCTCTGCCTACCGCTGTCGCTCGGCGGTGTAGGCTTCGACTACCGCCTTGCTATGGCAATTCCTGATATGTGGATCAAGATCTTGAAGGAGGTCCAAGACGATGAATGGGATATTGGCAACATCTGCCACACGCTGACCAACCGCCGCCATGGCGAGAAGACCATTGCCTATGCCGAGAGTCATGACCAGGCGTAAGTTCATGCCGTTTGGTCTGTTCCATTGCTAGCTGCTAACACCACCATAGGCTTGTCGGCGACAAGACTCTCATGATGCATTTGTGTGACGCAGAAATGTACACCAACATGTCAACACTCTCGCAGCTGACTTCAACCATTGATCGTGGTATGGCGCTCCACAAAATGATTCGACTGGTGACACACGGTCTTGGAGGAGAGGGATACCTTAACTTTGAAGGTAACGAGTTTGGTCACCCTGAGTGGCTCGACTTCCCTCGAGAGGGCAACAACAACTCATTCTGGTATGCTCGACGACAGCTCAACCTCACAGATGATCCCTTGCTGCGATACCAGTTCCTCGATCATTTTGATCGACTGATGAACCAGACTGAGGCCAAATACGGTTGGCTTCATGCCCCTCAGGCGTACATCTCACTGAAGCACGAGGGTGATAAGGTGATTGTTTTTGAGCGAGCCGGACTGGTCTTCATCTTCAACTTCCACCCCACCAACAGCTTCAGCGACTACCGGATTGGAATCGATGTTGCAGGAACATACCGAGTGGCCCTCAACACGGACAGCAAGGAGGTAGGCGGTCACGGCCGTATCGATGAGAACACTCGATTCTTCACTACCCCCATGGAATGGAACAACAGACAGAACTGGACGCATGTCTACATTCCCTGTCGAACTGCCCTGGTAAGATACTTTCGAAATGTCATATTAACAAAGACTAACATGATTCGCAGGTTCTGGCACTCGAGTCCACAGTCTCTCAGCACTCTTAAGTGACGAGGATAGTAAGAGATGGATTGGAGGTGATGAATATTTCCTTCATTTGGTGGAGACAGGACGGCCGTTGGCAGGTGCACTGTTATTGGAGTGGGGCACTCATTGATGCGTTTGTTCGTTATGCCTTGCAGATATAGGGTCTGAAGTAATAAAAGTTAACATTGACTGATCACCTATAACTCCCAGGTGATGTGGATGTGGGTGAGGACATAGAAGTAAGGCTGAGGTTTAGGTAGCCATCGCAATGCAGATATGTGAGCCTTGTTGCATGGTGGGGTGGTCTTGAGACTGGTTCTGGGGGTGCTGGCGATGCTCGGATTTTTCGGCTCGGGTATTCGGTAATAGATCCAAACAGCAACAAGCAACCAATGCTCAAACATTGAGACGTCAATTGGTTCTCAATGGTAACAGGCCTAAAGAATGTCGTACTATGGTTGATTTGCATTTAAATTCAACATGATATGCATGTTGACGATGGCATATGAGAGCTTCAATATGTATTAATAGCCATTAGGGAGCTCCCAGCTGCCGAAGCTACGGCAATCTTGACGTCGGGCAGAATGCAGTGCTGTTGAGATTAAGTCGGGGCTACAGTAAGCATGGGGGAGATGGAACGGTCAGGGAGGAAGAAAAAAAGTTGGAAAAGAGAACAATTGGCAAATCTCGCACCAAATATTAACTGGGCCACACATCACTTGGAACCCGTCAAGCAATTGCCTCCTCTAATTGGGTGGAAGCAGGGACATCTCGGCGTGGCTAGTGGGTAGGCCAATAGGGGTTAAGGCGCTATGGGAAGAGGACGGGATGCAAGATGGGGATCCCTGAATCTCCTTGTTGCCCCGGAAAGTGCCTCGAATTGACAGTTGATTGAGTGATAAAACGGGGCGGTTGAAGATGGGAGAGTTATTTCTATGATCCAGAAAGAGGTCATGACATTTGTAGAAGGGACAGTAATGTCAACGACTTCAATCGTGAAATATGTACGGCGTATTGGCTTGAGAATGTCATACAGTGAACGTATTCAGCCTGTACCATAGAGGTGTTTGTTTGTACTTCCATGGTTCTCAAGAAATCCAACCAATCCATCTTGAGCTTCCGCCTCCATCTCGGGCAGTACACAGCCAAATCAAGCCAAGGCAATGCTACTTTCCCCGCTCTGTTTTGCGTCTTCCCGTCTCAAACAGTGTCTGGGGACTGCTGCAAGATCGTTGACGCCTTTGATCTCAACAATTGAGCGTCTGATAGATGTCTTAGCTATGGCTTCGGCTTCCGGGTATATTTGGGCTGATTGGTAGCTTCGGTCATTGACCCTTGTAACAATGGATCGGTCCCACGGCCGATGAGAGATGGAAGCTCTTAATGCCTGCTGGCCTAAGGAATAAGGACTCAATGACGATTCTCTCAGGCATCATCTCTCCGCTGTCGCTGTTGGTCTGCGCTGAGCTGGCCCCAAGCTGCCTGGCTCTGAGTGGCTCCCTGACGAGGCAACGTCTCTGGGCTGGGTGGGCGTGCGAATAATCCCGTAGTGGCCATCCCGGGAAATTGCCGGCATCGCAGCTTCCCCGGTGGGACCAACTGTAATTTCAGGCTAGCGTTCCACGTGACCCGCTGCGAAAGCTCTAACCGACCAAGTCGTCCTCCCGAGCAAAACTGCTCACCTCCCGTAAAAGTTCTCCCTCAGCTTCAACCAAACCTCTCTCCACTCCCATCTCTGATCGCTCTTTGTCATCTGGCAAGATGTTCAAGAGGTGAGTATCGATCGCGAGAACGACTGTCGACATGTTTTCGATGCCGTTCCCGTCCCAATTGAAGCCCAATTGAGCTGACCATCGTGTTTTTCCCTCGGCAGCGGCATTTCCTCATTCGCCCGCGCGGCTCGCCCGGCCGTCCTCCCTCGACGTGCCCTCCGACCTTCCGCTCTCCGACTCCCCATCTCCAGCCGATGGGCGAGCACTGCCAGCGTTGGCTCCGGCAAGATTCACCAGGTGAGAACGAACCGCTTTTGATTTCCGGTCGCCCGGCCGATACCGACTCGCATAAGAATCCGTACTAACCCGACTGTCCGCAGGTCATCGGTGCCGTCGTCGACGGTTAGTTAACCATCAATTGCAGGCTCTCTACGAGTCTGGCACGACATGGCGAGGCCATTGCTGATAATTTCGCAGTCAAGTTCGATGGCGCTAAGCTCCCTGCCATTCTCAACTCTCTCGAGACTGAGAACAATGGCCAGAAGCTCGTTCTTGAGGTTTCCGTACGTACTCGCTCAATTGCCTCATCTGACTGGTCAATCCTAACAAGCAACAGCAACATTTGGGTGAGAACGTCGTCCGTTGCATTGCCATGGACGGTATGTCATCACCGCTTCGAATTTTTCCAGACATGTATCCTCTAACGCATTTTCACAGGTACCGAGGGTCTCGTCCGAGGTGCTGCCGCTCAGGACACTGGCGCTCCCATTACCATTCCCGTCGGTCCCTCGACTCTTGGCCGCATCATGAACGTCACTGGCGACCCCATTGACGAGCGTGGTCCCATCAAGTCTGAGAAGCGCCTTCCTATCCATACCGAAGCCCCCGAGTTCGTTGAGCAGTCCACTTCTGCTGAGGTCCTGGTCACTGGTATCAAGGTCGTCGATCTTCTTGCCCCCTACGCCCGTGGTGGAAAGATTGGTCTCTTCGGTGGTGCCGGTGTCGGCAAGACTGTGTTCATTCAGGAGCTCATCAACAACATCGCCAAGGCCCACGGTGGTTACTCCGTCTTCACTGGTGTCGGTGAGCGTACCCGTGAGGGTAACGATCTGTACCACGAAATGCAGGAGACCTCCGTCATTCAGCTTGATGGCGAGTCCAAGGTCGCCCTGGTCTTCGGTCAGATGAACGAGCCTCCTGGAGCCCGTGCCCGTGTCGCCCTTACTGGTCTTACTGTCGCTGAATACTTCCGTGACGAGGAGGGTCAGGATGTGCTGCTCTTCATTGACAACATTTTCCGATTCACCCAGGCCGGTTCCGAGGTGTCTGCCCTTCTGGGTCGTATCCCCTCCGCCGTCGGTTACCAGCCCACTCTCGCCGTCGACATGGGTATGATGCAAGAGCGTATTACCACCACCACCAAGGGTTCCATTACCTCCGTTCAGGCTGTCTACGTCCCTGCTGACGATTTGACTGATCCTGCCCCTGCCACCACCTTCGCCCATTTGGACGCCACCACTGTCTTGTCCCGTGGTATCTCTGAGTTGGGTATCTACCCCGCTGTCGACCCTCTTGACTCCAAGTCCCGTATGTTGGACCCCCGAGTCGTTGGTCAGGACCACTACGACACCGCCACCCGTGTCCAGCAGATCCTCCAGGAGTACAAGTCTCTTCAGGATATCATTGCTATTCTGGGTATGGACGAGTTGTCTGAGGCCGACAAGCTTACTGTCGAGCGTGCCCGTAAGATCCAGCGTTTCCTGAGCCAGCCTTTCACTGTTGCCCAGGTTTTCACTGGTATCGAGGGTAAGCTCGTCGACCTTAAGGAGACCATCAACTCCTTCAAGGCCATCCTTAACGGTGACGGTGACAACCTTCCCGAGGGTGCCTTCTACATGGTTGGTGACTTCGCCTCCGCCAAGTCCAAGGGTGAGAAGATTCTGGCTGAGCTCGAGGGCCAGTAAGGGGTTTAAGTATTGAAGTTAATGCCGCGGGAGACGGGAGGAGAGAAATAAGGGCCTATGTATAGAGAAGAGGAACAAGGTCCGGGGAGGTTTCTCATAAGCTCCATCAAGTCTCTTTTGTGAGCTGTGTACCAAGAAATCAACAAAATTCCTCTTGTAGCCATATCAAGCTTTCTTTTTTACTTAAGTGATTCTCTAACTCGATGTGATGTCTTGTGAACACGTGCCCTCGACTGTTGGTCTTGCTATAGTTGTTTTCACTGTTGAGTATTCGATATATCCATCGGAGCAACGAGCTGGCTACTTGGGTGTATCAGAACACGCTCTTGATGTTTTACGGCTATTAACAAGTTCCATAAATTTAAGTGCTCACAAGACTATTAGATTGCCTGATATAATGTTGATGTATATCGTTCAAATTGCGACTCGTTACAATAAATTTCTGCGCCGCCTGTCAGGTAGAACAGCAACTGAGTATTGTATGACTTTAGTAAAGATGTATTGTACTAAATAGTTCAAAGATTCGATAATAACAGAAGAATTATTCTAATATTAGGATGAGATTTTCTCCTTGCCTACCTACGGAGGAAGAAACATCTAGATCAAATTTGTTTATATTTGAAGATAGGTACTCTTTGGCCACGCGCGTGGCTATAGAACTGGCTAGCCGAAGAACCCTGATAGTTTCCACTGCTTCCTTTCTGCGTTCGACGAGCCGTCCATATCTCGCTGCAGTGTGGAAGTGAAATTTGCGTATTTTCAATATATTCACCATTGCTAATGTGATGACCAAAACAATCGAGCATCCTGATGTTCAGAGGTGAGTTGCAATAGACGAAAGGCGTGGATAGCGTCATATAGCACATGTGAATGTATGAAGCTTCCTATGTCTTTGTATTTTGAATGAATCGTAAGCGAAAAGTAAAGAGACCTCTAAGTCCCGTGGGTATACATCAAGTCATTCCTGGATCCCTTCCATTGCGTTCCCACCTAAGTTTTGTACAGCATCACGACATCATAAACTACGCTTGAGAAATCTAGCTATTGGTCAAGTGAGAAATTTTGACCCACGCCATAATTCCATTTCTCCAAGGCTTCTGCTTTTGATACAGGAGCCCTTGTAGGAGCATCTCCTCTTCCGTCCATAAGCACAAGTTTCTTCTCGCCAGGTATCCAATTAACACGTCTCCCCGTGTCGTCAACGAGAACAACAGATGACGTTGGGTCCAGCCGAAGGCTGCTAGGTGTCCTAGGTGACCAAGTGGGATCCTCGAACATTATCCGCCCAATCTCGAGATCGTCTTCGACAAGGCGGGCCATGTGCGGCACGAGGAGATATTCTTGCCATTCTGGGCCGAGATGTTCGCAAATATCTTTCAGTGAGCGATCTCCGACACCATTTACCCACCACACATCAGAGGGGATCTTGAGGAAGGCGGCGTAGTAAGCTATGATGATGAGCGCGCGAGGACGCAATTCGCGTGCCAGTTGGACGAAATGCCGGGGGACGAAGGTGAACCAGGTAATGATGCGCAGCCTCATGATCGGTCCGAAGCCATCGTGCAAATTTTGGTACAGAGAACCAAGGAACTGAAGTGTCTCGTAATAAACCTCAACATCAGAATAGTCTATATCGCCGGGCTCGATGGAATTTATCATCATCAGGAGGTTGGCGGGAATGTGAGGTGTGGCCTGCTCGACATCGATGGGGGGTCGGTTGAAGAGACCGTAGAGACCCGAATCGAATAGAGTCTCAACGCCCATAAGATCTATGACAAGGCCAATGCCTTTCCAGACTATCATCCAGTCGACTATATAAAGCTTTTTGGCACTTTCATCCCGGAAATTTGGAGAGGAGAGGGCGGTGAGTAGGAGAGAGTTTGCGATGAGGGCGGGATACGTTTCGGGACGGGATTGTTCGACGGCTTTACGATAGCCCTCGAAGGAACGAGCACGGTAGGTGAGTGCGCGTGCAGAATCGTGGTTTAAGTCAAGACTCTGCATGTGAAGACTTGCCAGGCCAAAGAGCGAGTCCATCAAGAAAGGGGTTTCGAAAGCAACCTGAACAAGGCGATTCCTGAGGATATCGTTGACAGGGTTGTGGGGTCCTTCATCAACCGAGAAAGAGGCGCTCGTCGAGCTGGTGTAGAACCAGAGGAGTTTCATGTCTGTTCCATCCATCTGATGAGGACGGAACATTGGCTGTACCGTCAAGGGACGGATCTCCTCAATGGGCTCGTCACCTGACGATAATGAGAAGGTACCGGGTGAAGGAGCATTCTGAGGCGTAGGAGGTAATTCCGAAGAAGCAGGAGAAGTACGAGGAGTAGCGATGATGGCGTTGCTATTTGACGAGGATGCAGCTGGAGGGTTCGGATAGACGCATTCAGCCTTGCGCAGTCTGCATGAGCGACAAACGGGACGAGCCTCATCGCATTTCACCTTGCGGGCTTTACAATTGCGACATCCTGTCCGTGACTTCTTGTGAGGTCGTTTAGAGTGGTAGGGCCTGTCCGAAGAAGGCGGCGACCCTTCTGGGCTGTCTGACTGGGGCCGCTCAGAGGCCTGAATTGAAGACGAGTTCTCCATGGTTGTCGAAATATCCATATCCATGGCTGATGACTTGACTTGACTTTGATGAGTAACGGCAGGATGAGACTATAACATGGTTGTGTAGAGGGAGAGATCTAAGTAGAAGGATGACAGTGGAACTCGAGAATCCAGAAACAGTAGGTATCAACTGTAGATAGGTATTGGAAAAGAAGATCAACTCAGTGAGGGTTAAGTTGAGTTGAGTTGAGTTGAGCTGGGCTTGTTTCTTGATGACAAGGCGTCGGCTGCGGGCCTAGACTGGAAACCCCGCGTGTGCGTCTCAGCACCAACAAGGCTTAGTAGCTTTCTCAGGTACTTCTAGTTGGTGCTGTGAGTGGACGATTTGCAGTGTATGACGGCGGTCTATGATGACGATACCTTAGGATCTTAGTTATGGTACTGTACAGTACATAATTAAAAGACCCGGGAGACCGGCTTTGGCTTGCTGTGTGTGTGCGTGTACGTGTGTTTGGGGGCTGGAATGAATTGCACTGCTGCAGTCAGAAGTGACTTGACAATGCCAAACGCCACAGCGTGATAGGGATGCATTGGGGCATTTATCGCGCTACCCTGTCAGATGGAGTATTTAATAGGGGAAATACTCCGTAGCGACGGATATGGCTTGGGGAAGAAGCATTGAGGAATACGGGGTCTATTCAATCCTTTCCCATGTCATCTTTTTAACTGAGGCTGAGTTGTTCTATTACGCAACAACACTTTAAAGACAAGTTCAATCCCGCAACAAATACGAATTCCTTCTGAGTTCCTCCTCAAAGAAAGGGTCGAGTTGACGAGGCCAAATGCCAAAGTCGGCAATCGTCAGGGACCGTCTTACGCAACACTACACGCTCAGCCCAGTTTGTGGAGATCGGTTCGCGGTTATGAGTGACAGGGGACAACATATGTTGCCAAGGGGCACAACATCTTTGAGCTTATATCCTACGGATTAAAGAACAGTGGTTATTCGTCTATCTTGATGTGATTGTCACTGCAGTGGAGGATCGCTTACCAGTGATTAAAGCAGCTAAGACGAATAAAGGTCTTGAAGCCGACGACTGAGTCTCAACCCCATGTTGTTCACTTAATAGGCAAACAGGCGGTCCGGTAAATAATCGACACTTTACCTAACTTTAGAATAAGTTACTGTACGTAGTAATAACTAGAGCATATTTCAGGGTAAAGATTGACTAAAATGCCTATTTAATTTATTACCTCTTACCTAAAGTTAGGTAAAGTATCGATTAATTACTGACCCGCCTGGCAAAATATAAACAACTCAGATTATACGGCGAGTTACATGAACTTTTGGGAGTGAGGTGGTCTCTATAGCTCACAAGATGTTTCTTGGTGTTGTGTAACAAGGGTATTACCGCCATGCTCCTCTACCCTTAACCTTATCTACTAATCATGGCTAACTTTCTTTCAACGCTTAAATCAGGACCAAATAACTGACCGATCAATGTAGAATAATCTCCGTGCACCGTCATTCTAATTTTTTCTTGTTGTTTCTAATGATATGACAAGCTGCAATCATCATGCATCTTGGTGCTATAATTGTAGAATCCCTGACGACGATGGAGTTTATACCGGGATTCGGCCGGCTGATAAATCCGCCTCCGTTCCCGTTCCCGTTTTGACGGTTTCCGGTTCAAACTTTGGTGGAAATTGTTAGACAGGGCTCGTAGGCAGCCTCGCGACGTTGGAAAACCCCAAGACGTCACCTTAGACCCTCAATTCCTTCCTCTCGGTCGCGATCGACGAGAATTCGCCCGGATGCAATCGACAGGGCTCCGCGCCCTGCTCCATCCTGCTATCGTCGCCGCCAGATCCAGATCCCGAGCCCCGCGGTCCAGAACCCTCTATCGATCCTTTCAGACGTCGTCTATCTGGCGAACTACAGGTGCAGGCGCAGGCGCAAACAATGGGGATAAACCGCCGGGCCAGTCAGCGGCTGTAGAGGATGAGGATGTACAACCGCAGAACGGAACCGAATCTGCGTCAGGTCGTTCGCGAATTCGAGCTTCGAGTTCTTTAAAAAGTAGAATAGCTCGCAAGAACGCTGCTCCTGCGCTACCTCCCGTCAAGCTACCCCAGGCCTTCCTCGACGACAATGTCACTCTTCACCATGCCTGGAGGAGGCCTCAACTACCAATCGCCCTCACTGAAGACGCAAAGCACCTCAAGACGTCGTCTATCTTTGTCGATCCTCGACCCTCCGAGAAGAACACTCGAGTAACAGAATCCAACAAGGCACTCGAGGACTACTTTGACAAGACATTCGAGGTATTGGTTGAGAAAGTTGCGGACCGCGCCAATGCGATCGTCGCTATCGAAGCCGACTCTTGCGACACAGACGAGCTTGTCCACAAGTTGACGAGCCTTACCCGTGTGTATGATATGCTACTCGACTCAGCATGGCACCTGACCGATTCACTATATCCTGCCCGCCATGCGCAATATACATATACTTCACGGCCGTACTGGTGGTGGCACTACTACAAGGACTTTGACCGACATACCCAAGAGTTTCGCGACCAGTTCTTGTCAGTCCAAACCGGCATTGACAGCATCCTCGACTATGACTGGAGACTCGACCACTCCTTGTCACAAGCTATCGCTGACCTACCAATCCTCACATTCTCCTCTATTCGATCCGCTCTCCGTCGCGAACTGACAACAACGCCTCCTCCTGATTCCGAGTCCAAAAACCTAAAGCGCCAAATAACCATCCTTTCGACGTCTGGGTACAGTGGTCAAAGTATAGCGGAAGCTGTCGCAGAACATGCTGCGTACTTCAACGACGCAGACTTGGTCCGGCTGAATGCTCAGGACTTGTCTGTCTTAGTAGGGGACTACCTCGGTCAGGACTGGGCTTACTCACGGGGTTCACTTTCGACCATGGGTTTCCGCGCTGCGGAGATGAACGGCAAACTCTACAAGGACCCCGATGTTGCAACACGGCCGGAGGAGGAAGATAACGACCCCGATACTGGCGTGATTAACATCCGCGCAGCTTCAGGTTCGCTCGAGGATGAACTTTCAAAGATCAAGCAGGGTGGTTATGACCCCTTTGGCAAGTGGGAGAACCTCAAGATCGACAAGGTGTTGGATCAACTTACGCAAGCCGCCGAGCTAAAGCATGGCTCACCTCGAGAGAAGCCTCTTATTATTCACATCCACGATTTTGTGGAACTCAGCATGACACTGGAGGGTTCAATGCTGATTACACGGTTAAGAAATTTGGTAGATACGGCTTGGCAGCAAGGCTCAAAGGTTGCCATTCTGGGAACATCGTCAAGCGAGCAACCTTCAGATGAGTATCAGAGTACGCTTCGAGATCTGGCTGCCGGGGACTTTGTCATCTCTCGACATATTGATCCCCATCGCACTTTGACGCAGCCGAAGTCGTCTCAGGCTGGCGGCCCTCAAGTTTCCGAAAAACCCTTTCCTCTTCAGGATACTGATATCTTAGTTGAGAATGTACAAAACATCAACCGCATGTTAAAATCATTAGGCAGTCAACGCCTCCTTGACTTTTCAGACCCACATATGAGGATCTTTATGCACGCCACCGATACGCGTGCTCAGATGCTCAAGAAGTCTGTCCTTCCTCTACCCGAGGTGTATAATATTGCATGCGCAGCGAAGCGCCACGAAGAAGAGGCTGCTGGTGCTGCGCCTGGAGGAGTATATGAGCGCCTTCTTATGGGTCCTCTACGGCAAAGGCCCGGACAACGATACCTCGATGAGCCAGAACAAGACGGCAAGTCGAGTATAGATGACTCGAAGAACAAGGCGGAGGATTCACAAACTGCTAGCCGAGCAACCATGAAACTCAACGAGTATGAGAAGCGGATATCTTCAGGACACATCAACCGCCAGAATCTAAGAACAACGTTTGAAGATGTTCATGTACCCAAGGAAACCATCTCTGCGCTCAAGCTTCTTACGTCTCTAGCCTTGGTGCGCCCTGACGCTTTCTCATACGGTGTGCTGGCCCAGGACAAGATTCCTGGATGTCTGCTATACGGACCTCCTGGTACAGGCAAGACTCTCCTTGCAAAGGCCGTTGCTAAGGAGAGTGGTGCGAACATGCTTGAGATTAGTGGCGCTACCATCAACGATAAGTGGGTGGGTGAGAGCGAGAAGCTTATCCGCGCCGTGTTCACTCTGGCCAAAAAGATCTCGCCTTGCGTCGTCTTCATCGATGAGGCCGACTCCCTGCTCGCTAATCGTAGCATGCTCGGCGCCCGCGCATCGCACCGCTCCCATATCAACCAGTTCCTCAAGGAATGGGATGGACTCGAGGAGACAGAAGCCTTCATCATGGTCGCCACAAACCGCCCCTTTGACCTCGATGATGCCGTCCTACGTCGCCTGCCCCGTCGCTTGCTCGTCGACCTACCTCTGCATCCCGACCGCTCCGCCATCCTCAAAATTCTCCTCAAGGGCGAAACGCTCGACGAGGCCGTCTCACTCGATGACCTCGCCAAGCGCACCCCTTATTACTCGGGTTCCGACCTCAAGAACGCCTGCGTCGCCGCCGCCATGGCCGCCGTGGAGGAGGAGAACGAGGCCGCGGCCCAACACACTGGCCCTGAGCCCTACGAGTACCCCAAGAAGCGCACGCTGCGCCAGGAACACTTTGACAAGGCCCTCCGCCAGATCCCCGCTAGCATCAGCGAGGACATGGAGTCACTCAAGCAGATCCGCAAATTTGACGAGGAGTACGGTGCCAAGAAGAAGGGCGCAAAGAAGACGATGGGTTTCGGTGTCGGAGCGGAAAAGAAGCTTGGCGATGCTGCTGAGGAGGTACGCATCCGTCGAGGACCATGAGTAGCCTTAGACTGACTGGGGTTTGGTTTCATATGAGTGTACTTTATGGCGTGGGGGATCTTTTATTGTATCATATGTTTATAGACTTGGCTAAGCCTGAGAGGCACTCAGATGACAACTAAGGATAGGCTCACAAACCGAAGAAGCAGCATTGATAGTTAATAACCTGGCATATTTTCGACTGCGATGTACAATAGCTGTCGGGGCCTAATGAGCTTCGTAGTCAACGAGATACATGCATTATGACAGACATCTGCCCTGAATCCAACCTCAAGATCGAGGCTCTCTTTGTTTGGACCTTGACCAACGCTTTTGCATAGCATCAGAAGATAGTGGCTGAATACCATCTAAGAAAACAGGAGGAGGGCCTTGTCAGGTGAGTCACAAAACTTTGACACATGAAGCATGCCTTAATTCTGCAAAAGCTTGAGGTAAATTGTATGCAGGACGAAAAGTTTGATGCTGGGCTTGGGTATAAGAAGCCGACCTCCCACAATGTAGATTCAAGAATTAACCTCTACTGATTGCAGCCTTTTGCTTCATCTTTGCACATCTTTCTCTCCTACCCCTAACATTCGGCCATATTCTGGCACCGTTGGCCAACATGACAGCAAGTCCTCTGCCGACGATCGACAAGACGCGATGGGACTACTTACCTGCAGAGGTTCGGTTATTGATCCTCGAATGTCTACTGCAGGATGGTTGCAGCTTGGCCCGCCTCGCTACTGTATCGAGAGAGTGGCAGGGGGTTATGGAGCAGCATAACTTTGCTCGCATCAAGTTGACACCTTCGCGTCTGGGCGACTTGAATCATATGACAAGTGGAAAGAGGTCACTCGTGCACTATCTCTGGTTCTGCTTCGAACTCGAGAAATACGACTGCAACGGGTGCGCGAGTGTTGATAACGACACGTGGGAGATAGGCGGTTCGGATATCACTCTCATCCTTAAAGCTATTGAGAACCTGTTCTCAGCCCTCAGCGTATGGAAACCAAGCGGCGACCTGGTACTTGACATTGGCGTACATTCGCCGAGTGACTCGGAGCATTGGTTCAAGTATCTGACCTTTGGTCCTGATGTTCCTCTGGACGAGCGCAGTCGGAGCCGATGCATCGAGCAAGCCCAAGTTGACGATGTGCGTCATGAGTGGCTTAGAGGCCGTCGCATTATAGCCCCAGAAAAATATGCTATATGTCGAGTGACTTCAACAGTCATGGGAGACGAGGAGTTTTTTGAAAGCCAAGAAGAAGAGACTCAATGGTGGCAACAACTGCCTTTGATCCCAGCTGTGACTGGTTTCCTTCTACGTCAACAGAACCACCGACAGTGGGCGCCAATCGCACTGAAACATATGTTTACTCATTTCCCCGGGTTGAAAGAAATTCACTACGAGCCTTGGAGGGAATGGACTAAGTATTTACAATTCGACACCGACAAGGGTGAGTATTCTGAACTGAACTGAACTGAACTGAAACAGAAGTTAATTGTCACTCACCAACACATTGTATAGCTTATCAACTGCTTTTCGAGTCTCTTACCTCCTATAACATCAGGAAGCTTGTGATATTTGAGAATTTCAACGAGTATTATCTATCCAGCCTGAAATTTCACGATTGCGATCGTATCAGGATTCCGAACCCAAACATCAGCAGGGTCATTGCAAGTGCCAGCCTTGGCCTTGAGGAGCTTTCAGCGTCTTTCATAGTGGATGCCAGTTATTTTCTGAATGCTTGCCAGACCTCGTGGTTGTGGCCCAACTTGACTTCAATTGTGTTGACTTCACGATTGCTGACACCCCTTAAGAGCCGAGCCAGCATCAACAGCATGCTCGTCGCAGCGGCGGCGGCGGCCGAAAACATGCCAAAGCTCAAAACAATGGAGATCTGGAATGGACGAAAGGGTTTGGCCATGCTCTTCAGCTATCAGTCAGGTAGCGGTTGCGGCAGGAATCCTGCTGTTGTGACCTGCAGGGGAACATGGGAGCTTGTCCTGCACTCTACTGTGACACGAGCGTGGGAAGCTGTCGCAGTCAAACATCGATACGTCGGGCCTGTCTTTGTGAAGGAATTGCTGGGTGATGCTACTGCTGTCAAGTCTCATGGCGATGCAATCCATCATTTGAAGCTGTCGGGGTCAGTGATACGCCCTGTTTCGTTGCAGCAGATCCAGATGGAGCACCAGGTTATGGAGGGTGTGTAAACCATTCAAGCTAGAAGACTCACTGGAAATAGTAAACAAAGGCTCAGATATGGAGGAAACCCCTGCTCGATGTGGCCGGGAACCTATGCATATTCTAAGCAATCAGTTCGCGTTTTGGTATAATACTTTATCACCTTTATGATGACGTGCACAAATTTTGACCATTCTTAGTATATTCTTATTAGATCTTGGTGTATTCTCATCATAAAGAAATGGCCAATCTTATTATCAGGATTCTCATCCATGTATTCATGCCTCTGTTGAAACCTGGATACCTTCTGCTGCGAGAGCTCTTGTGTAGTCGGCTCGAGCCTTTTCCAATGCATCGATAGTCGGCTGCATCAACGCAAGCACGGCGGCTCGACCGCCTCCAACATTGTCAGACCTCCATCGGATCTTCTTACCCGTGCGCTCAAAGTGATCACGGATTTCCTTCTTTCGACTGCGGATGATCTCCTCTCGCTCCTTGTCGGCCTCGCCCGCAACGACGTTGATACGTTCAATGGAACGGCCAAGAGACTCAGACAAGTATTGTAGCTCACCCGCGCGGTCTGGGTCGCCTGAGAGGAACGCGTTCCAGAATTGGTGAAGAAACTCGATAGTAGTGGCATGTGTAAGGCTGCACTTGCGAGAAAGTTCAGTAGGGAGACCCATAGGTTCACCAGCATCAGTCTCGTGTCCGTACTTTTGAGCGCGCTGCTGACGCACACCCTTCATAATGTCTTTATCAGCAGCTAGGAGTGCGGAACGTGAGCCGACATGTGGCCGTTTAGGGGTATCGTCGTCACTGTCACTCTGTTCGTCAAAGCCCATAGCGGCCTGGATGTTGATTCCGGCGGCACCGTCAGTCTCGAGCCCCTCAAGATCTCCTAGTATTTCGAAGAGTACGTCGCTGGGAACCTGCATTTCGAACACGGCAGCCTGTTTAGATGGTGCAGAGTCGTGTTTTGAGAAGAACTTGTTCTGCTCCTTAACATTGAGCATGATGCGATGTTCCTTGGTGTCCCCTTTGAGATCACGCAGCGCGAGCTGTACATAAGCGTCATAGCCTCCTTCAGGGTCTTCAGTGTTGACGTCGGATGGTGCAACATTGGCCATAATCTTCTCACTGAGGCTGTTGAGTGTCTTAACGATGGGCATATTTGCCCTAGGACGCATCTCAACGTCCTTGGCGTTTCCACTCCTGAAGCCTCCCTGGTTCTCCTCATTGGCCTCGATATCGATGATATGTGGCACCTGCTGTGCCATAATCTTACTCTGAATAGCCACAGTATTCTCACTAGGGTCATATTTGTCGAACAGAGGGTCAGTAGGGTCGTTGTCCATGACTCGCTCACCGCGTAGCTTTTTGGAGAGTCTGCTGAGGAAGAAACGAGACCAGAACTCTGCTTCGGATAGTTTTGGGACATTCTCATTGTATATACGCTTGATCAGGGGATGCTGTGCGAATATCATCTGTACCTGCTCTACACTGATGTTGAGCTTTAGCTCGCCGTCAACAGTTTTTGGTTTGACGGTTGAGAGAACATTGTAAGCTCCTTTCTTCTGGTTAATCTCAATAGCATGGGCACGTAGAAGGTTCGTTCGAGTTGACCAGAACTGAGAGTTGAACGCGGCTCCTGATAATGATTCAGGCTTGGTTTGCATCGCCTCAACATAGGTTTGATGCAGGCTGGTGTCCTTTCTCATGAGAGACTGTTGCAGCTCAATATCGTTCTTGAGTTGTGCATCGTCGAACCAGCGTGAAGAGGAAGATTGCTGTGCGTTGGCAGCGCTGGCAAAGGCCATGGGTGCTGAACCACTACCGGTGCCGCCAGCGCTTGGATTTGGTGTTGAGGAGTCACCGCTCGTAGCAGATGGTTTGGGAACAGCAACATCGTTGGTGCGAGATGAAGCCAGTAAACTGGACAAAAGGTCTTTGACGGCTTTTGCTTCTTCTTTGGCCTCGGCGGTATTGAAGTGAAAAAGATATGTAGCAGGCTCGGCGTTGTCAACCTTTTCGAAGATTTTGAGCATCACCTTTGGTGAAGAATCTGGAGTTTGCTGAAGGTCTGCACTGGTGTCAGTAAAGGAAGCATACGAACAAAGTGCTTCTACTCACTGGTGATGTTGCTGATAGTAAGTGTGATAGTAGCAGGACCTCCAGAGTTGGGAGTCCAAGTGACCAGCTGGTGATCACTTGCGAGAGTCAGGATACCCTCCTTCTTTTTGAAAAGGGTGCGTCCCACTGGGATAGCCATGATGGCGAGTGAGATGGAGAAGGATGCTATCACGGGTTGATGAAAGGACGGGACCTTGACCCCCAAAGGGATATTATACACAGTTTAGAAGAAGCTTTCATTACTTTGGAATGGATGCCTTGAAGAATAGTTAGGCGCTTTGAGGCACCAGAGAGCCTTGTCCAGGCAAGTGGACCCACATGCAGTCACTGATTACCTAAGGCAAGCTCTTTGTTTGTATAAATCAGAGCAAAACTTGTGATGGAAGTATCAAGAGATAGCTCTACAGTAGTTAGGGACTTCCTCTAGGAAAGTAATATCATCAATTCATATGCAACTAGAAAATCACAACAGATTCAACCTTTGAAACCAATCAACCAGGTGATACCCTAGTAGGGGTTGGCGCTCTGAAAAGTGGTAAGTGGAGCCGCAGCTGGTCAATTTAGCACATGCTTATGCCGACTCCAACCTGTAGAGCTGTGGGGGCTTTCTTGACCTCTAATCGCTACCAGATCAGCTTGATGAAATATTTGGTGTGTAGCTTGTAAAGGTACCATAGACGTTGGGACAGATATGTCGAGCTAGATTAGAATATGGGCTATCTCGAACTCGTTCAATAACCGCATCTTTTCCCGAAACATCTGTACAAAAAACAGCAACAACATGAGAATACATCATTCATTCTTATTGCTGATCCGCATACGTCAGAGGCAGCTCAGCTACTCCAACTGCAACTCTAGTGTGGCTGATGAATATCAATTGCTTGCTTTTTTTGTGGCTCAAACTTCCCCTGACACCTCCATTCAATCCCAAAACCCTTTCCAAAACCTGGAATGCCCATGACCTTGTGGCGTCGGCTATTGACCCTGTTCAATCCACGTAAAACTTCACGATGGTTACTCCGCAATCTCAATTCTTTTCCCGTGTGCCCCGATGCCCGCCCAGCGCATGACACCCAGACCGTGCGAAGACGGTCCACAAATGCACCACCAACTTTCACCTTCCATACCTTACCTTAGCTGCTTTCATAGTCGGTCATCATCTCAACCTCGATTGGAAGTATCGTATGCCCGCATCTGGGACCTTGAAAATCGTGGGGAAATATTACAAGCGACGGCCCGGCTCAACGGGTGCCATGACGGACGGTACAGCGTTTCCGGGGAGGCCAAGCATCGCGGTGATCCTCGGTAAAGATGCTTCATGCCCCCGAACAGACCCCCAAAGCCCCAAAAATATTGAAATATGCCCCAATGACAGCCGCCACAAAAGCCCACGATGGCCTCCAAAACAGTGTGTCATGTGGGTTTCCGGACATTCAAGACCGGTCACCTTTCACCTTGAGATCCCCCTGTAAAAGACACAAACAGTGGCTTGTCTGCACAGTGTGACGCACGGAGTTTTCTCGGTGACGGTAGCGCTACGGGAGCTCCTATCCAATGAAAGCTCTAATCCCTGGCGGCCAGAACCGGGTTTGCCGGGGCGTCATGGTATTTTTACCAGCAGCAGGACATCAAAGGCCAGCACTTAACTTAGCGACTTGAGCTCCAGCCAGTCCCAGTCCCAGACCGTACCTAAACAATTTCTTCTTCTTCTAGTTATTCCTGTTTCTGCTTCTCCTTCGTATCCCCTCCCCTCCCATCCAATTCCTCTCCGTCTTCGCTGGGAATTCTTCTCAGTCGACTTACTCCGCCGTTCCTTCGTGTCGCCATCAACCTCGCCGAGGGATGCTTTCCGCTCGTATCCTTTAGTTGTTCAAAATCTCGTACCTGTACCTGTACCTCTTCCGCTTCTCTCCACATACATACGCCCAATATGTTGAGGAATTCGCTCTGTAGAGCAAGCTCGCAGCTCCTTCGCGGCGCTCGATGCTCTGCTGCCTCTTCTATCGCCTCCATCTCGACCACATCGGCCCGTACCTCATCATGGAAGCTCGCTGCCTCCCGTCGGCCCTTGGCCATGGCTGCTCGTCGCAACTATGCGACCAGCTCGACCTCGGCCCCTCCCGACCCCAACGATAACTTCCTCTCTGGAAGCACCGCCAGCTACATCGACGAGATGTACATGCAGTGGAGGCAAGATCCTGAGAGCGTCCATGTCTCTTGGCAGATCTACTTCAAGAACATGGAGGGCGGCGAGATGCCCATCTCCCAGGCCTTCCAGCCTCCTCCTAACCTGGTTCCTAACATGACCGGTGGTGTCCCTCGTTTGTCCGGCAACTTGGCTATGGAGGATGGCTCTGATGTCACCAACCATCTTAAGGTCCAGCTTCTCGTCCGTGCCTACCAGTCTCGTGGTCACCATACCGCCAAGATCGACCCCCTCGGCATTCGAGGTACCAATGACGCCAAGGGTTTCGGCAACATCAAGCCCAAGGAACTGACTCTTGAGCACTACCAATTCACCGAGAAGGATCTCGACACTGAGTACACCCTCGGCCCCGGTATTCTACCTCGTTTTAAGCGCGATGGTCGTGAGAAGATGACCCTCCGCGAGATTGTCGAGGCTTGCGAGAGAATCTACTGCGGTTCCTTTGGTGTTGAGTTCATCCACATCCCTGACCGTGACAAGTGCGACTGGCTCCGTGAGCGCCTCGAGGTTCCCACTCCTTTCAAGTACTCTGTCGACGAGAAGCGCCGTGTCCTCGACCGTCTTATCTGGAGTTCCAGCTTCGAGTCTTTCCTGGCTACCAAGTATCCCAACGACAAGCGATTTGGTCTTGAGGGTTGCGAGACCCTCGTCCCCGGTATGAAGGCTCTTATCGACCGCAGTGTCGACTACGGTGTGAAGGACATTGTTATTGGTATGCCCCATCGTGGTCGTCTCAACGTCCTCTCCAACGTCGTCCGAAAGCCCAACGAGTCCATCTTCAGTGAATTCGCCGGTACCACCGGTGGTGAGGATGAGGGCTCTGGTGACGTCAAGTACCATCTCGGTATGAACTTTGAGCGTCCCACTCCCTCTGGCAAGCGCGTTCAGCTTTCCCTGGTCGCCAACCCTTCGCATCTTGAGGCCGAGGACCCCGTCGTCCTGGGCAAGACCCGCGCTATCCAGCATTACAACAATGATGAGAAGACTCACCGCACCGCCATGAGCGTCCTGCTCCACGGTGACGCTGCTTTTGCTGCTCAGGGTATTGTCTACGAGTGTCTCGGCTTCCACTCTCTCCCTGCCTTCTCTACTGGTGGTACCATTCACCTGGTCGTCAACAACCAGATTGGTTTCACCACTGACCCCCGTTTCGCCCGATCTACCGCCTACTGTACCGATATCGCCAAGGCTATTGACGCCCCCGTCTTCCATGTCAACGCTGATGATGTGGAGGCTGTCAACTTTGCCTGCCAGCTCGCTGCTGACTGGCGTGCCGAGTTCCAGCACGATGTTGTCATTGACCTCAACTGCTACCGAAAGTACGGCCACAACGAGACCGACCAGCCTTCCTTCACCCAGCCCCTCATGTACAAGCGTATCACCGAGAAGGACCCCCAAATCGACATCTACGTTAACAAGCTCATCGAGGAGGGCTCTTTCACCAAGGAGGACGTTGAGGAGCACAAGCAGTGGGTCTGGGGCATGCTCGAGGAGAGCTTCACCAAGTCCAAGGACTACACTCCTACCTCCAAGGAGTGGACCACCTCTGCCTGGAACGGCTTCAAGTCTCCCAAGGAGCTCGCTACCGAGACTCTGTCTACCAACGAGACAAAGGTCAAGGACACCACTCTGGAGCACATTGGTAACGCTATTGGAAGCGTCCCCGATGGCTTCCATGTTCACCGCAACCTGAAGCGTATTCTCAGCAACCGAACCAAGTCTGTTGTTGAGGGCCAGAACATCGATATGCCTACCGCCGAGGCCCTGGCCTTTGGTACCCTCGTGACTGAGGGCTACCACGTCCGTGTCTCCGGTCAGGATGTTGAGCGTGGTACCTTCTCTCAGCGCCACGCTGTCTTCCACGACCAGGAGACCGAGGACACCTACACTCCTCTCCAGAATCTCAGCAAGGATCAGGGCAAGTTTGTCATCTCCAACTCTTCCCTGAGTGAGTTCGGTGCTCTTGGCTTCGAATACGGTTACTCTCTGTCATCTCCCCACGCTCTTGTCATGTGGGAGGCCCAATTCGGTGACTTTGCCAACAACGCCCAATGTATCATTGACCAGTTCATCGCCTCTGGTGAGGTCAAGTGGATGCAGCGAACTGGCCTCGTCATGTCTCTGCCCCACGGTTACGATGGCCAGGGTCCTGAGCACTCTTCGGGACGTCTGGAGCGATACCTCCAGCTCAGCAACGAGGATCCTCGAGAGTTCCCCACTGGCGAGAAGCTCGTCCGTCAACATCAGGACTGTAACATGCAGATCGCCTATTTCACCTCTCCCGCCAACCTGTTCCACGCTCTCCGCCGACAGATGCACCGCCAGTACCGCAAGCGTAAGTGATCTTAATACCAACTCTGCTTCGACCAATACTAACTTTCTCCATAGCCCTCATCATCTTCTTCTCCAAGTCTCTGCTCCGTCATCCTCTGGCTCGCAGCAACATCGAGGATTTCACTGGTGAGAACGCTGGCTTCCAATGGATCATCCCCGACCCCGCGCATGAGACCGGTGCTATCAAGTCTCCTGACCAGATTGACCGTGTCATTCTCTGCACTGGTCAAGTTTGGGCTGCCCTTGAGAAGTACCGATCTGAAAACAACATCAACAACGTTGCTTTCACCCGTATTGAGCAGCTGAACCCCTTCCCTTGGCAACAACTCAAGGAGAACCTGGACCAGTACCCCAACGCCAAGACCATTGTCTGGGCCCAGGAGGAGCCTCTTAACGCCGGTGCCTGGAGCTTCACCCAGCCCCGTATCGAGACTCTGCTCAACAACACTGAACACCACACCCGCAAGCACGTCATGTACGCTGGCCGAAACCCCAGCGCCTCGGTTGCCACTGGTCTCAAGCATGTTCACTCTAAGGAGGAGCGTGACTTCCTTGACATGGCTTTCACCGTGAAGCAGGATAAGCTCAAGGGCGAGTAGACGATTTAAACATGAAGGGACAGGTTTTATAGGGGAGATACAACATGGATAGTATGGTATGGGTAATTACATGGCCACTAATCGTTTGGGAGGGAAGAGTTTAAAATAGCCGTTGGATTTGAGGAGCAATTGAGCTTCTCATGTAAACCACTTGTATCATACCCCCTCCTAGACGAAGGACACTAGTGCCCTACATTGGCATGGGCTTAGGAACGACATAGCATGATTTTATTATTGTTTAAGTGTGTTGACACTATACATCATTTCCTTTAACTCTGTCTGGCAATGCATAAACGTTGTACCTGATTTCTCTGTTCCATATTGGTACTTGGTGTGAATTTGAGTGAGTTTATTAATTGTATTGTGCCAATAAGATGCAATGCTACCTTGGCGCATCAATCTCAACCTGCCACGGCCGCACAATCCCGTCATCGCCCGTCGAGACAAGCATCTCTTCCTCCCCGCGCCGTTCCGAGCCGGCATCGTATCTCCGGCACCAGGTGATATGATTGACCTCGTAGGGCCCGTGGGCTCCGGGCTGCGTGGTGAGAAGTCTCCACCCCGCCGTCTCTTTGCTATCCTCGGTATTGCCCATAGGCTGGTCCGTTGTCTCCGAATCCTCGGCGTACAGCGCCATGATTCCATCACTGCCGGTGCTTGCGATGAGGCCGGT
Source organism: Fusarium sarcochroum (assembly GCA_013266185.1). NCBI lineage: Eukaryota > Fungi > Ascomycota > Sordariomycetes > Hypocreales > Nectriaceae > Fusarium > Fusarium sarcochroum. The sequence goes on along the minus strand of JABEXW010000045.1, from coordinate 88,819 downwards.
CTGCGCGCTCCACGCCACAGAGTAGATATCGCGGGTGTGCACCTTGGGTAGGGTGGCGGTGCATGTCCATTCTTCTCGTAGAGATCTTCGCATTGTGTTGGGAATGCCGCCGAGGGCAGTTCGTGAACCTCCTGTGTTCTCCTCGCCTGCTTCATCCTCCTGCTGCAGCGTCCACACGCGGATTGTGTTATCGGCGGAGAATGTCAATAGTCGGGGGAAACGGTCTCCCTCGCGCGGCCGTGGCTCCCACTGCAGACCCCAGACGGTTCCCTCGTGGCCTTCAAGCACAGCAACGCACACCCAATCTGCGTCGCCGTCCTCACGCCAGATGCGAACTGTGTTGTCGTAGCTTGCGCTGGCGAGAACCTCAGATGAGTAGCTGCGACGAGCGTTGCGTCCGGGGACGTCAGGGCACCAAGCGACAGCCTTGACATCACCTTCGTGCTCGTTAAGCACAGCAATGGTCTCCCACTCGTCGTCGGCCTCAGAGGCTCCAATGTCCTCCCAAATCCAGACAGACTTATCGCGTGAGCACGTTGCTAGGTACGATCCCGAGGGATTGAAAGCGCACGACTTGATCTCAGAGTCATGACCCTCTAGCACAAGCGTAAACTCCCATTCCTTGTTCGCAGCGTCGTCGTCGTCGCTATCGTCATTGTTCCTCCTACGCACGCTCTGCGCTGTAACTTCAACCTCCAACCCAGTGTTTTCCTGCTCTTCGCCCTCCCAGCGCCATATTCCAGCCGTAGAGTCGAAGCTACCGGTAACGAGACATAGATGGCCCGCGGGCAGGTTGGGCTTCCATGCGACGGAGCGAACGGAGCGGGTGTGGCCGCCGGTGAGGACGCTGTGGGCGGTACCGGTCGAAAGGGAGAAGACTGTGACGGCCTTGGAGTGAGCGGTTGCGATGAGAGGGAGCGTCGGGTGAGGAATCGAGGTCCAGGCACGTTCGTGAAGGTCGGGTTTGAAGGGCGTGAGGGCCGTGATGCGGGCCGAGGTCGGCGCCATGGTGAATGGAGCCACGAGGGCGGGAGGAGTATAATTCCAGTGGTATGTAGTGATTATATAGAAGATATCATATACAAGACCCTCAAGCAGTCACTTCAATTTCTTTTCTTTTCTAGTCGAGGTGGTGATGCGACCGACAATAGTTCAAGTTGGTTCTTTCCCCTCCTTCTATCAAAAGTTCGCAGTGGGTGGATTGATAAGATAGGTAGCGAGAACCCCTCCATACCTCACCTTAGCTCGGTGACGTACAGTAACATGGATATCATGGCACACTTACACAAACAACTACAGATAAGATAGTCTCAATTTCCCTAAATTTTACGTCGATTTATAATAAATGACGTGTTTCTTTTCATTCAATTTGCATATCTCATGTCGAGTTTTCTCCCGACTTGGTCACCTTTGTCTTCACCCATGACCAAGCCTCCTTCACGTCTCCCCCAGGCTTGAGCCTCTGTTCCCTCGCTCCCTCGAGGCCACCCTTTTTGAATCCTCCAGGTAACAGAAGCCAAACTATAGTGATGGCTCCAAGAAGTCCTATGATAATAGGTTGCAGCACTTGAGCACCAGTTCGTTGAGCAATGGCTCCAACCGCAAATGGTCCTACAGCGGCGCCACCTCCTCCGACTGCAGCTGCAAATCCAATGGCACTGACGTGATAATTAGTTGGCAGCAGTTTGGTTGCTGCAACCATCGCGGCAGGGAATAACGGCCCGAGGAAGAATCCGAGGAGCATGACAAAGATGACAGAGGCAATAAAGTTGGGGACCAGCCAGTACAGCAACTCTAGCCCAATGGAGAGCATCAGATACACGATAATGGCCGTCTTTTCGCCAACTCGCTCTGTGATGAAACCCAAGATAACCCGGCCCAGTGTCAAGCCAAGCCAGAAGAGTGTAACTGTCAAGCCCGCAAGGAAAGGTTTCGCATGCCGTACCCGAAGCATGAAAGTGACAATCCAGCCTCCTAAGCTAACCTCGGCTGCCACATACCCCAGGAGAAAAGCAGCAACAATCCAGGTGATGGGTCTCTCCATGGCCATACGCGTTGTTGCACGATTCTTACCATGCTCGAATCGAACCCGTCGTCGGTATTCTTCCCCAGTTGCGCCCCAGAATGCAGCAGTTCCAACAATGAACTCGACGACGACAAGGCCAATCATGATGTAGAAGAAATTGTACCATTCTAGATGGCCCTCGGTTATCATGGCAGAGGCAATGAGCGGACCAATGGTGCCACCGAGACCATACGCGCCATGAAGGAAACCCAGAAGCTCGTTTGCGCGTTGCATGTTGCCGATCCAAGCATTATAGCCACTGTCTTGAACACCGTTGCCGAATCCAGTGAATAGCATGACACAAGGCAATACCGGGAAGGGAGGATGAAGTGCCACAGGGATGTAGGCTATGAGGCGGCAGACAGGCCCAAGGATGGCTACACCTCGCTGGCCCATGGTGTAGTGTATCCAGTTATTAGTGAGGGCTGCAACGATGTAACCTGCAACAGGCACGATGAACAGGGTAGCGACGGTGGTGTAGTTGATACCATAGTATGTTTCAATCTGGATCGGCTGTTAGAGAGTGGCTTGTACGTTGAAGGCATACGCACATATGGTAATAGGGCCTGTAGCCATAGTCAGTCAACGAGTCTGTTACAAATACATGCACTTGTGACTTACGCCCAGAGAAGCATCGTTCATGCCCATAATGAGAAAGGATAGGTTGGTCGCATAGTAACGATAGGAATTGACTCGAGGACGATTCCAACGCTCGAGCTCATCGATCGAGTCTACGCCGTCGATATTATCGAGCTGTGGTACGACTCCAGCAACGCCCGGCTTTTCTTGTAACTGATCATGATTGTGTTGGTTCTGTTCTACTTCAAAGGATTTCGAGGACATGAGAAGATGAACGATTCAGAAGGTACACAGTGAAGCTTGATCGAGGGTTGTTAGCGAGGGTTTTTGAAAAAGGAGCTTCTGCTACCAAGGGGGATGGATATATGGAAGGTCCCTGGTTTAAGCGGGTAAACTTCTCGCCAAAACAAAGGCAACTATCGTGCTCTAGTCTCGGGTACAGTAGCAATGATTCTATATCAATTTGACCGGTTTAACATATTGATGTCTCTTGCATCACGGGATGGCGGGACGAGGATCCGAGACGCATATCTAATGGTGTCTCGTGATACTTGTTGATAGGTCTTGTAACCGATAGGTACTTTGTCAGAGGACTCAAAGTACGGAGTACTTGCAGCAATAAACATTGACCCCATAGAATGAATAGATCCTCCAAAGTTCATTGTCTTGGAAATGAGGTCACCATTTCATCCAACCTCCATGTTAAAAACGGGCCGGGAAGCTTAACTCAATCTAGGTCAATTGATTGGCTCTCGACTCTGGGGTTCGTTGATGCCCCGGATCGTCGCCAAGGTTTGACATGCCATATCCAGGCCACAAGCGTTGTACCTTATTAAACACAAGGACAAGCCTTGATAAACAGGGCGTCCCGAGACGAAACATCGGAGAATTCTTCACATGCCATGTGTGTTCGCTTTCCAAAAAGATGAGGCTGTGCAACGGTGAATGCTTCGCCACACGCGGGGTCTTTTTTACAACGTCATCGGCGTGTCCGAGCACTTTTGGTCGTCATTTAGCAGGAGGCGGCTTAAAATACGACATGGGAAAACGCCCAACGATGCTGCCTTGTACCCAACAGAATTTCACCTTGTGAGACAATGCTGCAGTGTGTTTTGTGTGGCTGGAGGCAAGTTGTCGTCATATGTCATAGACCTTCATATACCAACTTCACGCTTAAACAACTTACAAAATAGTTCATTTATATCCAAAATATCAACTGTCCTGCTGCGCCACCAAAACACTTCGGCTTTTATCTTTTCAGCTGCAGGGCCGTTCTTTGTCTCCATAAGGCTGACTACCACCTCTTTAAGCCGCCCTCTTCCCATCTCTTTATCCAGCCACATAATTCAATTCTTCCCCTCCTCACCAAACATCAAACCTTTGTCCTTCCGCATCATCTCATTCAACTCGTCATTCTACGCCCATAGAATCGTCACCCACAATGTCAAAAGACTACTACGAGTACGAAGAGTACTCCCGGCGTCGCCGCGACTTCTCACCCGATAACTATTCTGGTGGCGCCCCGAACCCTCAGCAGCAGCAGCAGCAACAAGGTCCTCCTCCACCTGGCGCTCCTCCTTATGCCTCGACATCCCGTCTCGACGACCCATACGGCGGCGCGCCTCCGCGAGAGCGCATGACTCTTGAGCCTCCCGAGTCCCAGAATCGTCCGCGCTCTGTCCCGCCTAATACCGCCATGGTCCGACGTACCCGGTCTCGCTCCCGCCCACCCTCTGATGATGAAGACTACGACGACAGACGTTCGCGGAATCGCTCGCCCAGTCCCATCACCCGCGCTCGCAATGTGGTCGATGAAAACTTCTCCCACTCTGCATCTGGCATTGGCGCCGGTCTTTTGGGCGCTGTCGTCGGCGGTCTGGTAGCTCGCGAAGCTACCGAGGCTGCGACGCGTCGCAAGCATAAGACCCGCGGCTACGAAGATGAAAATGAGGATCGCACTCGTCTTGTTTCCACCATTCTTGGTGCTATGGCCGGCGGCCTCGGAGCCAACGCCCTCGCCAATCGGGTCGAGGACTCGAGAGAGCGCGACAAACGTCGTCAGGTCGATTGGGAGCGTGAGCGTAGCTACGTTCGCGAGGAGGAGATGCCTCGGTACGAGCGACGAAGGTCTGGCGACCGGGATCGGGGTCGGGATGATGACCGCCGTGACCGAGACCGTTATGACCGTAGCCGAGCGCTGCCGCAGAACGACGATGACGATTATGACTTTGTCTACGATGATCCACGGTATGAAGACCGGGAGCCCCGGCGACGCAGGAGTGAGGAGAATTATCGGCATCGCCAATAGTCTCCTTGCTACTAAGATCTCTCTGTTCTACTTGACGACCTTTTACGACTGTTATGGCTATTTTCTGTTGCGATCGATGTTTAAAAATCCATGTGGGATGCTAGAAAGGTTTCCCTTCGTGGGTTGAAAGAATAAGTCAGTTTTGCTTTTAGTATATCAACGAGTAATGACTTGGAGTCTCTTGGATGTCTTTGTAACTAATGCAGTTATGTTTCTGAATACCGTTCATGATCCTATTGTTACCCACATGCGTACGTGAGTCGTCATGCCGCTGTTTCTGGTTATACCGTCGTATTGAACTAAGTTACAAAAGTCCTACAATAATTACAATTACTCCAGTGTCGTTACCCATCCTTTCGTGTCTTCCATCCTCTCCTCAAGAGCTCATGAGGAAGCTAATCCAATCTCCATCCAGCAGCAAGGCAAAAAGAAAGGGAAAAAGCCATCATGCTTCACCGTTTCATCTCTCCCCATGCATCGTCCATTGGGACTCACCTCGCCCATGTGACTCCTTGCCACGACTCCCGTCATAATCACGCTGTTCTCGATTGTCCAGCTCTCGTTCGACAATCACCTTGAAGAACTGAGCAATTTCAGCAAGCATTTTCTGCTGCTGATCTGGAACACCAAGCAACTTGAATATAGACTGTGCATCAACCAACTGCTTCGCAATCACAGAATCCGGCTGGCAAAGCGTGCGGACACACATGGCTCTCGCATTAACCTTCATGGCATGTAGAAGTCCGCCAATTTCGATGGGATCAGCTTGTCGGCGGCCATAGAAGCGAAAATCTTCAATGTGCAGATTGACCAGCTCCAACTGCGTTTCCAAGTCGTACCGAAACCCAACAACCTTGGGGCGACCCTTATTCTGCCATGCATCCGCGACTTTCTTGAGCTTGTCGGGCACTAGGCGACCCTTGTCCAGTTGCACCGTGATGTAGTCGTTCAATGCAGTGCTCAGGTTGAACTCGAGTTCGCAGTAAAGGAGACTTTGCTCCCGGGCATTTAGCGAGATAGCAACCTGTGATGCTGGGCGGGGTCGAACAACGGGCTGGGTCCGACGAGAGTTGTGGTGCAGCTCTGCCTGCGTATGTGTTAGTAGAGACGCTCTTTTCCTATGTTTTCTCGACATACCACATCTTTGGCCATCTTCTTGATGCTGTCCAAAATCCCCGCCTTCTTCTGAGGCGGCTTCGCAACCTGATCCACACCCCTATCTGTACGTTCCAGCCAGCCATTGTCTCCAATCATTATTTTCTCACCCTTCTTGGCGCTGGGAAAGTCTGTGCCTCTGAAGTACAGTTGCAAAGGTGAGAAAAGAGGAGTGTTTTGGACGGCTTGGTGATTGTTGGCACGTAGTGTGACGATCTGTGGGATCGGTGGTGAGTGCAGCTCAACGGCTCGAGCCTGTCTCAGACAATCGGCTGAACTCTTGGAGCGCCTAGGCCTATTGACAAGAGGCTCTGGGTGGCCTTCTGATTCTCTGATCATGGATGGGTCGTGGTTCTGAAGCCACTCCTTGTATGAATCAGTCCCAGCGTCGTTGACTTTGGATCGTGACTGAACGTGGCTAAGATGCAGAGGCGATGGGTGAGCCGTGTGTTGGGGTGAGTAGACAGAAGAGGCATCATCACCAAGGATTGGGCCACGCTCAAAACGCCCCTGACCAAGTGGAGAGACTGTGTCAGGGACGTCTTCCATTTCAGCCGGCCGAGGAGCGACTCCGTTGCGTCGACCGCTCCCAAGATTCAGAGGAGAAGGTGGGTTCCTCTGTCGGCGCTCAGCTATACTGGCAGAGAAAATATCCTTTGAGGAGCCTGACTGGCGACCAGGCATAAGCTCAGAGAAAGTTGGAGAATCTACACCAGAACCGTCATCTTCTCTCAAGGCCCAGCTGTATGGACTCTCGTATTGGGAAGCTTTCGGCTTGTTCTTTTGAGGTGTTGACCTTGGAGTTGCCATTGCAGGCCTCTTTCTGGATTTTGTTGACTTTGTTGGGCTAGTGTTGACGTTGTGACTGAATCTGTAAAGGTATTAGCATAAGGAAGTGCCTAAGCATATATGGAAATGTGGCATACGCGTCGGTAATCTTGTCAACTTGACTCTCGGTCAAGTTCATGCGAATATGAAGCGGCTGTTTGGTAAGACGCTTGCGCGGAGATAGCGAGCGTGCTCGCGACTCGAATCCAGGCGACAAGGCCAGGAAGTCTCCTCTCAGGGGCGTCAAACCAGACGTTGAAGGGTCAGAATGGCGCCCTCGAATAGATTCGTCTTGTTGCATTGAGTCCAAGTGCTCGAATCACAGCAGCCACCTGGCAGTAGCTTGAAGTGATCAAACTGGCTGACGATGACTTGGGGTGGAATATACCAGACCATAAGCTGAGAAGAAAGCAAAGATAAAAACAAACAAAACAGGTTGCCATAGGCGAGGGAATAAATCAGAGACTAGAGCTTGATTTCTTAAGAAATAGATTACTAAATAGCTGTCAGGTGGCGACGAGTGTCAACGGTGCGCCAGCACTGGCGAGCTTCTGCGCTGACGCTTTTCACTTTACGTCTGTGATCCAGCATGTAACTTATACCTGGATGAACGATAAACTCACTGAAATATGGTGTATGCGTAGTTTACTTGAAATGATCACATCATTTGCTCGGCTTGGTTAAATACAAATAGACGTGACTTGAAACGCCATGTGGGACATCAACATGAGCTCTGCTTCCATCGATAATCAATACCGCTGTCGAACCAAAGCTGAGGTGTGAAGGGACCTTGGAACCTCCATGAGTAGACCAAATCTCTCGGCGGATAACCAGTGGCCATGTCCATCGCTTTGTCTTCGGCGACTGGTAGTTCTCTGATGAAAGGGGGAAGGGGTCTGCCATCTGTGTACAGGCCAAATTTCCGTGCGAAGTTTGCATTTGGTATCTCACAGTCTCTAACATGAGAAGTCAGTCGCTGCTCGAGCATTTCGTGAACCAGGACTGTCGAGTGATGGTCATGTTCCGCCGTGGGCCATTGTGTATCATGCGGTCCGGTGTCCTTCTCTGAGCGTATCTTGTGCATCATCTGATTTATCTTGCCATGTCTTTTGAATAATTTCAAGCTTAATGACCGACGATGTGCGGTTCTCGAGTTCTGTTCCTGCGTCTTATCTGGATCTACCCCCCTCGATAGTTCTCCTAGATCGATCGATTTCTCACCAATAAGTCTGCCTTTGTGACTCGTGTTTGTATTCCACTGCATTTCATGAAATTCTCTGGCCTTGAGCTGACGAAATGGTCGAGTACCTCCGTTACGAGATGAGACGTACATGGTGTAATCTATCACCCAATTCTTTCGGGTCCCAATACCACTTGGGTAGAGCGATGACCTCGCAGTGACGGGCGAATAGTCAGAAAGTCGGGTACGGTATCTTTGGGGATGAATTTTCCTCCACTGAATCAATGCAGTTGTCGGTATGATATTGGACGTGACGGTCGTTAGGTGCGGGATGTGAGGAAGCTCGAGGTCAGCCTGTTATTCGTGTTAGAACGAATCTAGACAGGTTTGGTTGCATCTACGCACATGTCTGTTCAAGTGATCGTATCTCCAGCGCTGAAACGCAGCGCCTGGATCGTCTGAATGCTGGCAATCGACTTCGATCATCTCGTAAAGCACGCCTCCTGCAAGCCCGAGGAACTCGTCGCCAAGATGATCTCGCAGCACTAGAAAGACCTACGTCACGTTAGACAATGGTCGTAGTTAATCCGTGAGGTAATCTAACCAGTCGAATGCCGTCGCGATACTGATAGTTGCGAGGGATGTGCGCGCAGTATCTTACGAGGACGTTGCGGCATTCTTCTAGTTTGTTAATTGGTGTGCTCGGCCCACGTTTGTTATTGGGGACTGACTATCTTCGTCAAAGACCTCTGCAGTATCGATAGAATGATCTTTGGTAGGGAATGTAGAGTACTGTGATGTATCGTCCATTCCCATGTGACCGAGCCCAAGACTTCCTGAAGAGGTAACTAATTCTCGATTCGAAGATCAGGAATGAGCCAAACGTAAGACTGAGTTCAAGTCGATCATTCGGAGTATTCAAGGGGCAAAGGATGAAGCATTCAAGTTCTGGTTGCAGCTTTCCCGTAGTGATGAACTCTTTTCACGTGTAAGGAAGGGGCATAGTAGATAAGTCGAACATGTGCTCACAAGTCTCATGCGGCACTCGCAACGCCTGGTGATCCTACTAACAAACCACATCGCAACTGCCGTTACCATTTCACCAGGATCGTACAGTCAGAATAGAAGGGAATCGAGACTTCTGAATGGTTAAATATGAGACACTGGATGAATAAAGAAGGTTCCTTCTCTGCGTCATTGCAGGGTAGGTAGGTGTGGATTTTGTATGTGGTAGGATTTATCTGACAGACATCAATAAATTAGATTAAAAATGAATACCACTGCCATTGTGTTGAAAATCACACAGATAGATGATTACCTATTCGAAGCTCATCAAGATATGCGGTATTGTCAGTGCTATCTCATTGTTATCATACCAAGATTGCATGAATGAAAGAAGGCAAGTTCAATTAGCTTGCGTCCTGACCCACCGATAAAATGGGATTACAATGGCTCACTTGCTTGCTATGAATAAGTGCTGATAGGACGAGGTCTTGTCTATTCTTCAAAATAGGTAGGCCTATGCAATTACTAAAACCGGGCTGTTCATTGTCAGGAAGGATCTTGGGGAAATGAGATCTCGGCCTCTTGCCCGGCATTCGTAGGGGTCCACAGCCCCTCCGCCCCCGTCGTTGACGATGCGCCGCAGGCCAAGCATTCAGATAAGATTTGTTAAGATCTACTGCGCTAAATCGCTCTATCACTAGCAGAACATATCTCGACGCGACCCCCCTGCAACCGAAATAAAAGCCGGACCCGGTTGCGGCTTCCCGAAATCAACTCCCGGATTCCCAAAAAGGCAGTCTAGATTTCTTGTCTCCTCTTTGCCCCAGAAACCCCACACTAACGCCAGTTGAACCCCATGACGACAATTGCTGGCTCGTCTCGCCCGCCGCGATAGCGGATCTCTTCTATGTTAGCTAGAGCATTCTCGCGCCGTACCGCACCAAAGAGCCAAGACACTCTCCACATCCCGTACCGAGTCTGATGCCGTCAATCCTCCTCGGGTCGCTCTGAGCCTGAGCTTGAGCCGCTCCGGGCTGTTGCTGACTGCCTGTCCGGCCAAGCCGCCGGCACCTCTGAACATCATGTCGCATTACATATATTATGCCATCCCCCGTCGATTTGTTTGATTTCCTCAGATTGACTACATCTGGTTGTTCACATCTATAGATACCCAAGTCATACCTCTTGTTCTCATACACCATGTCGCAACCACAATCCGATCGCTCACCCTACTATGACATTGGTAAGTCGTTCCCATTGATTGGACCTGGGTTGAAATCTAACGTCGCCCAGTCATTGTAGGAGCCGGGCCAGTTGGCCTTATGCTGTCAACATGTCTTGCTCGCTGGGGCTATAAGATCAAGCACATCGAGAAGAGAACTGAGCCGACCCCAACAGGTCGCGCTGATGGCATCCAGCCCCGCTCTCTGGATCTTCTTCGCAACATGGGTCTCAAGTCAGCCATCATGGCTCATCATCCAGCTCGCGTTTACGAAGTTGCCTTCTGGGATCCATCTTCATCAGGACAGGGAATTGCCCGAACTGGAACATGGGCTAGCTGCCCTGATTTTATCGACGCTCGATACCCTTTCACAACCCTGCTGCATCAGGGATTGATCGAGCGCGCATTTATCTCGGACCTTGAAAAGAACGGCACGCAAGTCCAGCGGCCATGGTCCATCAAGAGCTTCACCTCTGATGAGAAATCCAACCCCGACTACCCCGTCACAGTACAACTGGAGCATGTCGATGGTGAAGGCCATGAGACTGTGCACGCCAAATATCTCTTCGGTGGTGAAGGTGCAAGGTCATTCATCCGCCAGGAGCTTGGCATTGCTGTTCAACACAAAGATCCAATCGCTCATGTTTGGGGCGTCATGGATGGCGTGGTGAAAACCGATTTTCCCGACATCAAGGTGGGTGTCATAGTTCTCCAGCAGCCACCACGTCCTTTTCACTAACCGCCTCAGATGAAATGCACAATTCACAGTGAGCATGGCTCCATCATGGTTATTCCCCGAGAGAACAACATGGTTCGTCTCTACATCCAAATCGCGTCCTCAACGGACTCAGATTGGAACCCCAGGCGAACAGCTACCGAGGAACAAGTACAAGAGTCGGCCAAGAAGATCTTGCAGCCATACTCTATTGAATGGGAACGTGTCGAATGGTACTCTGTCTATCCTATCGGACAAGGTATTTCGGATAGATACACCCTGGACCAGCGAGTTTTCCTTGGCGGTGATGCTTGCCATACGCATAGTGTAAGTCTTCTCATTCTGGGGCACATATGACATGCTAACACAACCATAGCCCAAGGCTGGACAGGGCATGAACACCGCATTCCTTGACGCCCAGAACCTCGCATGGAAGATCCACGCGGTCGAGTCGGGCTTTGCCGACCGAGAAATCCTCAAGACCTACGAATCGGAACGCAAGCATGTTGCCGAATCCCTACTTGATTTTGACAACCGATACGCCAAGCTCTTCTCCCAACGACCTCCTGCGGCAGATGAGGTGCACGCTGCATCGGCAAACCATGCCAGTAACAACGAGAGCCAAGGAAACGAGTTCATCAACACTTTTAAGGAGTCGTGCGAATTTACAAGTGGATATGGTGTTTACTACAAACCCAACGCTTTTAACTGGTCGCCCGAGCACACTGCACAGTCGCCATTGATCCATCCCAAAGGAACCAAGCTACGAACAGGTCGTATTTTCATCAACTCAAACGTCACAAGAGTAGTGGATGCCAACGTCGTGCATTTAGAGCAGGAGGTTCCCTTGAACGGCGCGTTCCGGCTGTTCGTCTTCGCAGGAGTTCCATCAAAAACGCGCAAGGCCTTGAAAGACTTTGCCAATCATCTCGGCAGCCAACGATCCTTTTATGCGGCATACCAGCGACCTGACCTTGATAAGGTTTCGCATCACGAGAAGCACCTCCCTCATAGCCGCTTCTTTACTCTATCCACGATCTTTGCCTCCAAGCGACCCGAAATCGAGATTTCTCGCGACGTGCCCGGAGTCCTCGCTCGTTATCGTGATCACGTATATGCTGATGACCGATCCGATGCACGATTTTCACAGGCCAAGGCCGTAGCACATGCTAAGATGGGTTTGGACGAGGACCTTGGCGGAGTGGTCGTGGTAAGACCAGATGGATATGTTGGTATCGTGGTCAGCCTGGTCGAAGGCAGCGGAACAGTGGACGCGTTGAACGACTATTTCTCATCTTTCTGCACAAAGAAGCTGGGTCCTACATTGGCGCAGCTGTAGGAAGGGCCGCAAGGAGTTTCTAGATGCACAATACCAAGCAGATTGGTTGTTGTAACGCGTTGATCAGATGTAAATAATTATATTAGCGAACATATATATATGGTGTCTTAGTGTTCAATGATCGATGCTGTAGTCTAAGCATGAACTTTAAGAGTCCCAAATCTGGAGATACAATCACCCCCCTGAAAGCTGATCAGCGTTTTACCTACATCGCACTAAGATAATGTAAACTTACCTAAATCTCAGTAATAACTAGGTAAATCTATCTAATGATCATATCAAAAAATAGCTCTAACTTATATAATCTACCAACTCTATTTTATTTTGTGTATTAATATAAAAATTAAGGGATGTAGGATGGTTTGGATTTTACGTGAGAATTTATTACATGTATGCGCCGGACAAATATTCAGGGACTCAATTGTATGCATGTAGTCAGAATGTAGCTGCGAAGCCGTTAAAGCTATATATCTAGGCCTAAGACTCATAGAAAAAGATCAGTCTATCGGACCCGGGTTCTTATGCATAATTCCATTAGAGAACTTGATGTTGATATTTTATGTGGCCTCTGTTTGCCCATCAGAAAAGGACCCTGAATGAGCGAAGGACCCGATGGCACGCCCTGGCGTAGAATGATCGGCCAATAAAGAATTGGGAATATAACCCACTATTCGAACCCCCATCAATGACCAATGGCAGGTGAGATCTGGATGCCCCACTTGCACTGTCAGTGCGCAACGCCGCCTGCCAGTTCTGATGGAAGCTTCACCACCTAACTTTCACCTTATTGTTACCTCTAAATTCAGCGACCACAGCGCTGTCGGGCACGCCCACGATGACCTCACTGAACGTATTGGGATAGGAAACCAACTGACTGTTAGGGAACGTTGCTGCAGCGCCACTGTTGACAACGCGTGCGCGCTCGAGCGCGTCGGACGAACCCCATAAAGCTCCACCGACTCAACTTGACCTCTCCTTCTTCTTTCCTCCATCATCAACTGCAGCTTCGATTCAGCTTCTCTGCTTGAACTTCAACTTCAGCTTCGCTTCTTGTAAGAATAACCCTGCATCAGCCTCTGCGCTACTTCTTCCTTTTGCGGTTCACCACTTCAATTGCAATCGGCACTGCTTGACACCTGCACCACGGTTTGCTTCTGCCTCATTGTCACTGCGATACAATAACGTTCTTGCTGTTCGGGCTCACCTTTGTTTGCGCGTCAGCTACCAAAGCTTTACTTCTTTCTTCGTCATCCAGACTTGGATTTTATTTTCACTTCACTTCAACTTCGCTTCACAACACGCGACTGCTTCGGCTGGACCAGTTCTCTTCACTTCGCATCGCGATACTGCTTTCTGTGCATCGCACTTTACTCTACTTCACTTCACTTCATTCCAACCTTCAACTTTCCATCATCGTACTTTCTTCTCACCTTCGTCATGTCTTCTACATTCTACACTCGCCTTTCTGTCCACCAATCCGCTAACGAAAAAGGAAGACCCGTCCCTTTCTGGCTTTTGGAAGCTTCTCAGAGGCGACGACGTCTTGAGATCGCTCCTCAGAAGAAGGTGCATAGGGCTCCTCAGAAACCAGCACCACCTCCAGTGGAGTTTACTACTCCTCCCAGACGAATCAAGCGGCCTAACAGTCGTCTTTTGATTGATTCACCGTTACCTCGATCCGAAATACTCGCCGATCCTGTTCTTCGCACCAGATTCGTTACTACCGATTCCCCGATTCCCCAGGACCTTTTATCTCCTCTACCACGAACTAAAACCGTCAATCCTGACGTGCCCGAGACCTCTACCATCTCCGATTCTACTCTCGTTGTTGTCAATGGAATACAGACACGCAAGCGTCGCGCCCAAGACACTGAGATCGAACTTGTTGCCGCAGAGAACGGTATCACAAACACTACAGACCCCATCGTCACTATTCGCGAAGGGGAGACAGAGACAGTTCCCACTGAGGAACCTGGCCAACAGGCCCATGTGAGTTCTTTGTTTTCCTTTGTTCTTTTACAAGGCACTGACCAGCTTCTGCAGAACTCAAGCCGCATGCTGGGAATCACATCAAGTGCCAGATCCATTACCAGGATGATAACTAGCATTTACTCCGCCTTCACTGGCATTGGTGAGACGATCAGCAGGCTCAGTACGCTTCAACTCGATCTTCCACCTTGTGATTTGTGCTAACCCATGACCAGTACATCCTCAGCCTTACCGAACCGAAGAGATCCGCTCTTACCTGAAGAATCAAGTGAGCAACAAGCGCGTCAAGATCAGCACCAACCGCGATGGCACTGTATCTGAGAACACCGACACCCCTGGCCACAGTGGGCTTCGTTGGGTTGACCGAGATGGCATCACTCTTTTGATGGACGAGTATAAACTCTTCTCCAAAGCCCTGGCCAAGGTCTGGGACTGCCTTTGCCGAGGAACCCGAGAAGAGGCGAACAAAGACTTGGGACCGCTGAACGCTACCATTGTGGACAATGCGGAGGATCGTGCTATGATGTACAACGGCGAAGGCCACGACTTTGCTGAACTTTTCGGACTGCAAACCAAACGGATCTTCAACTTTCTGGACAAGATCTACGAAATTGGCGTCATCGTCAGGATCCGAGACAACAACGAATTCGTCCCCTCTACCCTTGACTACCAACTCTCTGAATCCTTCATCGACCAACTTCGATCAATCAGGAACTTCCTGTCTGGCCCAGCGCTTCCCATTGTCTGCAAGGATATTCTGCGAAAGCATGGAGAGAGTGACTGGGAGGTTTCCCAGGCATTTTTGGACCGGGTTGTGCTTGATATTAAGGCCATCATGCGCGATCTTCCGGCACCAAGCTACGTTAACTCTCAAGAGTACCGTGACAGGCTACAAGCCATGTTTCCCCCACCACGACGAACTGACCTGGATACGCACCTTCTACTACCTGGATCATTCCCTGAATTCGATGAGCCTAGGGAGCCCATCAAACAACGTATTGAGGAACCAGTGATACAACCCCTCGAAGAGCTGATTCAGCCCGAACCGGTACTAGCATCACCACGTCCTGACATTCCTCGCCCTCATTACACCAGGACCGACTTTATGCGTGTGGATCTTACCCAGAAGAGTATTAATCGGATAACACCCGAGGATTACCGTCGGACTTTCTACGAAGAGAGTGACGAGCATCGCGCCATCAAGGGTAGATACATCTCCGAATTTGAACCCAAGGTCCCCCTTTCCTCGAATGAATCGGGATCTATTAGATCCATTCTACGAAACCGACGAAAGCACCCCTCCAAAGTCACACCTAAGCGACTAGGCATAACGCGCCGGCCAAAGGCTGTCCGCTTCACGGAGGATACCGTCAGCCCTAAATCACGAACACATCTGGGTCTTGATGTTCCCAGACGTGTCAATCGCGACGAAAGAACCGGACAACCCCTTGCTCCTACTGAGGATTTCCAGGAACAGCGCCCCAGCTGGGCGCGAAGATGGCTCAATCTCCCACCTACCCAGATCGAAGAGCCACCTCGAGAGAGCATTCTTGCTGGCAACAACTTCCGCCGTCTGGAAGAAAAGGATGGACTTGATCCCACTGCCCGCATTGAGGAGCTCTTCGCCCTTCCCTCGTTGAAACTCCTTGAACTTAGTGATGATTCAAGGGCTGGAATAGAATTCCAAAAAGAACAGGCTGCACAGAAAGCTGCCGAAGAGGCCCGCTTGGCTGCTGAGGCAGCGCAGCGTGAGGCCGAGGAGAAGGCTCGACAGGAGCTTGAGGCACGCCTCGCTCGATCTGGTGGGCTCCGCATGCCTAGCCAGACACTTGTCACCCCTGTTTCACGAGATTGGCACTCGAAGGCCATGGATACACTCCGCGCAGCAGGTACTACATCTCTCGCAAAGTCTGCTGAGGGGGTTGATCTACGAAAACACGATTTTGCCAAGGTTGTAAGCGCGAGCGAATGGCTTAACGACGAGATCGTTAACGCATCTCTTTTGTGGCTCGATCGAGCCATCAACTCAGCCGCTGGCATTAAGGATGTCAAGCGGAACACTCGCAAGTGTCTGACTATGGGCTCTTTCTTCTTCAAGCGACTCCAAGACCAGGGTGTGACTGCAACCCAGCGAACCCTCCGACGATATGGAGTAGAGAAGAGGAACTTTCTTGACATTGATACTGTCCTCCTGCCAATTTGCGAGCGTTCTCATTGGACATTGCTCGTAATTCGCCCTACCAAGAGGACGGTGGCTCACATGGACTCGATCAATGCACGTGGTAACTCTACCTACACCAACCGTGCCATGGCGTGGATCAAGGACATTCTGGAGGAGAAATTCATTAAGGATGAGTGGAAAGTTATTCTTCACGAGGCTCCTCTGCAGAATAACGGCCACGACTGCGGAGTCCATACCATCACCAACGCTATGTGCGTGTCCTTGGGCCTCAGCCCCATCGATTCATACACAGCACATGACATGCCTGCACAGCGAATACGCATTGCTTGCATGCTTCTGAACGGCGGTTTCAACGGAGACTTTGACTTACGAATATACTAGTTACTGAACATCGACTATCAGCAGTCTATTATGGCTTATGCACATGCAACATGCATGATATTTGTACAGGGCGTTTTAAGGCACAGAGTTGGTGTGGGACCTCTCTGAAGATGGATGACAAGGTGTTTGGGCAAGATACCACGAGCAAGCAGTTGCATTGTTAGGACGTTGGTTGCATGATTGGGCGTTGACATGTTTATTTTGGATGAAAAAGAGAGAGACATAGGAGTATAGCTCGTCGGGATGGCTTGAGCTGCCTGTGGGTCCGGAGTAGAAGTTTAGTCTTCTCTTATGATGAGATGTTTGAAGATTATTAGACTTCAACAAATATATCATGTAGTAGCTCAAAGTCCAGGCCATGAAGTTGCATATATTTTGACGAGGTTAGGTAATATCATGTCGTAGCTCAAAGTTTAGACTATAAAATTGTATAGATTTTGACGAGTTTAGGTAATACAAGTATGATTTATCTTGTAATTTACGAAATGAGTTCCGGACTCATTTTGCTCCCCCAAGCTGGGATGCCTTGCGTGGCGTAGTTGCTTATAATCTGTCGCAGTGAGGCTGAGCTGAAGTGGCCACGAACTCAGCTACTTACTTGCGTGACATGGCGTCTCTCTATGTCTATCTACAGAGTTCATCCAAGACGTGTAGTGACCTACCATACATGCACCTTCGGATGTATTAACATATATTCAATTTCTGGCTCCAGGGATACGGAAACGGGAAGTCTTGAGAAACCCTTCAGCAACGTCTATCCCTAAGATACCTTGTAGTGTTCTGGTGCAGTCTCGAAACAGAGGCGCAAGCCACGAGCCAACCAACCACTCCATCTCTGGGCCAATAGCATATTGCATATTGTGGCAGTCCACACTTTCTTACGTACAGCGACAGACCTGTCAGCACGCAAGCGAGCGAGGTCGGGTAGAAGAGCCTCAAAAGGATAACGACGACGGCTGTTCCTCTATGGATCTATGTGATGCCATCCCCCACAGGGCCACAAGTCAGGTGGATGACGCGTGGGCCTATGCCTCTGGGATCAAGGTATTATACTGTCCTGTTTTTTAGTCCCTTGTCTCTTACGATGTAGCAAACGCCGAAACCGGCTATGAACGATTATGGCGAATCTGATTCAGGCGTGTACCAAACCAACCAACAGTTGGGACTATTGACTGACATGCCGTATATGAATCAGTCACGTACCAAAGGGATCGCCTATTGTCGGCGGGCTCCACTAACGAGGAACAAAGGAAGCTTGGTGGTTTGCTTGACTATTTTTATGGCTTGAGGCGTAGCAGAACCCACATGCTTGAATGCTGCGAAGAATAGAAGTTTCACCCAGCCACAATCCCGACGGACTTTCAACTATGAAAGGGGGCACGGTTCAAGTGTGTTGGCGCGTCAAGGCTTTCCTTCATAGGAATGCCGTCTGTTGTAGGGCTTGGATAGACAACGAGACTAGGTAAAAGCTTGGCATTTGTTGGTGGGTTCCTGTAGGGCTCCCAAAGACCCTTCTCGGAGCGAGTTCGGTAGCGGGCTTCTAGAAGGGATGAAGGGTTGAAATGAAGGGCGGCCACGTTAGCAAACAGGTTCTGACAATGAAAGTCTGGATCAAGAGGGAGGCTTTGGACTGAAACTGTTGGTTCCCACGTGCCGTCGAGGCTGAAAACCTTATCACATCCGATGCCCCTGTCAAAGGTTAGATGAATGTTTGCTGGCTGGCTCGTTTATGTTGGGTTGGGTCATGTTGGGCTGGCTTCGAATGACCTACCTTATCCATGGACACGGACACGGTACGTACGCCGACACTAGGCACACTTGGTAACAATCCAGGGTCCTCAGCCGCAGGCCACTATACGATACTTGGAAGCAGTTTTGCCACAAAAGACGCACACGACACGAGAAACAAAAGAGAGAATCCGGTTGGAAACACGCCCCATATCATCCATTGTAGCTTTTCCGTGAACGACAATGAAGGTAGACGGTTTCCGAATGTTTGCGTGCGTGGGCTCGTTCCGTGGCAGGTGCTTAACGCATAGATGGATGAAACTTCGTCATACCGGACGTCAAATTGTTGTGAATGGTAGGCTATAATGGGGGCGTGCGGAACGAGCTGACCCTTGTCGACCTTACCGCCTCTTGTATGTTTGTAAGGTCCAAGTTTAGAGATCCTGAACTTCGTCAGAACCTCCAATCGTTAGCGACGAAGCGTGAAGCACCGAGTTCGTCCGTACGCTCATCGTCGATTGCTTGAATCTTCGCGCCGATGCGTGCCGATCGTGAAAGCCCGATACGCCGAGGATATGGTAATAAATGTCGCAGACTCGGCATCGTTCGCCTATAGGCCGCGCGCCATTGGGGCATCTAGCCTCTATACCAGTATTGCTAGATAACTTCTGAATAGGCGCCGTTCAGAAAGTATTATCCTTTAACATCCGTGTTCGGGGCCCGACTCATCCCGTCTGCTCGGCGCCAAATGTCTGTGTCATGTCGCGGGCCGTTACAGCGGTACGGTAGAGGTTACCCGACATGGATGGGGTCTTGCTGCAAAACTGGAGACTGACACCGCCTGTATGGGTGTCCCGAAGGAAGAAAAATCGATAGTTCCAATAGGTTCGGGCTTCGAAAAAGTCTTCTGGAACGCGCCGAGAAGGGAGACAGCCGAATTGGCTGAATCTAGGTCCAGATAGGGCTACCAAGAGAATTGCCGGGGCGACAAAGGGGTCGTGCGCATGTAAGTAAGATGATTGTGGCAGGTTGTTGGTGGTGAGAGATGGAGACACGGCGAGGCCGGTTGGTGTTGAGTGGTGTCACCTCGTCCAACACAAGGGCTAAGCAAGGGTGGTGTGGTTCGTCTTAACGGCCAGACTTCCGTAAATTGCCAGATCTGGAAGGCTTCCAGAACAAAACGCCACCTGGGTGATTGCTTCTAGAAGGATTCCACCAAGGCGTTAGTATTAGGTCTTCCCTTGGGCTTCCATCAAGCTTCCAGAATGAGCTACCAGCTGGGTCGGAATGGTTAAATGGACCCAGGAGAAGCAAGGGACAGCTCGTGGCGCCCTCAGCAAAGCCCTCATGCTCATCGATCTGTTCCTTGACGTGGCCTGTGCCCCATTGTGTGACGTTGTCTGTCTTTTTGGCCGCCCAGCTGTCCACTCAACAAGCGACGGCCCGTTGCAAAAGTAGTGTAAATATGGCTCTATGCATAATTACTGGAAAGCCTGGCGCCCTTGATGAATCGTCGTACCAGAGGCCTCGATCCTTCCAGACCCAGAAGTCA
Source organism: Fusarium sarcochroum (assembly GCA_013266185.1). Lineage (NCBI taxonomy): Eukaryota > Fungi > Ascomycota > Sordariomycetes > Hypocreales > Nectriaceae > Fusarium > Fusarium sarcochroum. Next base: position 68,591 of record JABEXW010000045.1, on the reverse strand, counting down.
GACAGAATCGTTGCACACTTCTTCGATTCGGCTGCCATCAAGACAATTGTTGAGATCGATATGGCTTCGGGTAATGTAGTGGCTGGCCGTCCCACCACATCATGATGCTGCAGCGTTCGGCTATTGCTGGCAACTGCAGAATTTCGCCGGTGGCCTGTTCATGATCTGCCCGTACATTGGTTGAGAGCCGTACAGGCTTGCCAAACCAGGCCCAATGATATCAAGCACCATAAAGCGTCCAACTGTGTACACTTGGGCTTGTAACTTGAGCTTGGCCGAAAACAAGCAAGTGACCGGTATGTTTGTCAAAATAAGGTCTCAGTATACCAGAAGTTAGAAAGGCATTTGAACCAGTGCGATGATAGGGCCAAGGACTATCACTCGAAGATCGCGCTTGTACATACGCATGACAGCATGGCGGTAATCTTCCTGGGGTTCCCTCGTGTTCTCTTGCAAATTGAAGGTTGACAGTGACCATCTCAAGTAAGATACACAGTCTCAGCCCTGTGCCTTTCCCCATATCAACAAGGCTAGGCATGCCGAAAACCGTTTTCATAAAGGACGAGAATGACGGCATCGTCCATTCCAACGAATGCCTCCACATTCTTGGTCTCGCAAGACATTTCCGAACAGAGACCAATAGCAATAAGAACAACTGGCGCTTGCTCGTTACACAAGCATTGATTTTGGTATGCGGGCGAGGATCGCTGTCATCATACTCGTCACAGTCAATGCCTTCTTACATCAGCTGTGCGACCAGTCATTAACCAGAGCGGGTTGCACTTACATTGAGGACTCAATAGGGTGTCATTGACCTGCTGAACTGATCTTATAACCCCTGACTTGAAGGCTATCACCAAATCCATATGGCGCCACAATTGGGTCAGATGTTATGCTGAATTGAGGAGAAGCTCCACTGACAAATGCCGGTCCAGTAAGAGGTACATAGTCAGGAAGAAGATGCTGGAGGGGCGTCAAGATGAGCATCGTCGCATGCCATCAATGCATTCTGTGGTGTGCGTCGTAGTCGCTTGTCGATGGAAGGGGCTTGAAGTTGATCGAGAGATCGGGAATAGCACGGAGGCAGTCTTGGATCGCAACACCATTGATTGACTGTCCAAAGGCATCTAGATGTGATTGGCACGCTCACTATGCTGTGAGCATACGGATAGATGAAAGCATGATCCAGTTCCTTGACGCTATGACACATAGGCCAGCTGGAACATCGCCCTTGATAGTAATGTGCAAGGATAAGGAAATTCTATTGCTAATAATTGTTCGATTCAAGATCCATTCGACGCCGCAATCGCTCGCCTAAGCGCGGTTATTCGTGGCGTTTATCGTTTCAGCCTGGGCGATCATGCAATGCCAAGTTGCAGATGTTATAATTGACCGTCTTGTTGAAAGGGAATTGAAACCTGAATAATACAACAAGATGCAGTGGCCTGCAGTCTGAGGCTCTTGAGCTGGTTTGGGTGAATATCCCCGTCTCAATGCGAGGGGAAGTCGGTCAAGGGGTAAATGGCCCGCGCCGCAATATTCACCGACCTTTCACCATGATTCTCAGGGGTTGACAAATTACGGGATAGACGGCCTCTACAACTCTGTCATCCCGTTGCGCCATGCACCACTATTGGCGCAATTGATGATGTCGCTGAACAACACCACAGTTGATTATCCTAGCCTTCCCGTCGTGCGTGTAAGTGGTACGCCATAAACCCAAGCGGCCGGAAAGGATGGCAATCGGATGACGGATCAATAGGCATTGCGCCCGCTTGTCTAAACTCCGTGTCTGATTAGATTGGAATAATAATGCCGAGACGGAAGGGTATTGGAGAAATGTCCTTGGCGCTTGGAGAATACCGGCTTACCTATTGTGTCCTTACTGCCAGCACAGCACAGCACAGCACGACTACGACGTGACCAATAGCCAATAGGCATGGGAGGAGGTGCTCATCGCGATCGGCCGAGCTACCGTCTTTTAGCGGCAAAGCCAAGATGGATTTGAGGATCGAGGGTCCAGTCGTAAGGCGTTGTCATTCGCGCCGTCTCCTTTTTGCAGGGAGCGGAATAGTGGGAAGCTCCACCAACATTGAGGTTCGTGAGGGGCGCAAGGGCGGCATCTGACTGATGTTTGTGAGCCGAGGACGTTCGGTCGAGGTAGATTTGACACGCGTATATAAGGTATTGTTGGTCATAAGGCAGTGAATCAATGCCAAGAGGACAGCGGCTGAGCAAGAGACGCCAGAGTCCGGCACTTTCGGTTGGCATATGCTTCCAGCGTTGCCGTTATCCATGAAAGGAAATCGAATGGAATTCGGACGAATCTGACAAGGTTCTATTGTTGGTTCGGTAACTGCCATGTCATGTCATTTGATGACGGCAATGCTTTGACTGTTAACAAAGTGGCACATCTGGTAGGTATGTATTGTTGTAGTTGTCGCAGTCAACACACCACTTTTTCGGCATAAACAAACGCATGTCATGTTGTATTATCGAAGCAGCGTCACGAACCATGAGATGGGAGGAGATGCCATTTGCTGGACGATGAACAAGTACTTGCCAGGTGTGAGTGCGACGCAGATATCCTACCCAAAGCAGTAGAGGCAGGATCATCATCGCCTGCCTGGGTCGCCCACTGGAAGATCATTAGGCTAGGAACATTCTAATCTTTGGGGTGTAAATCTCCCGTTGTTGCACTGATGATCCGTTAATTCAGCCCTCTAATGATAAGTGTAAGAGGCAATCACTTGCTCAAATTAACAAATACAAAGACCAAGACAAAGACCAAGACCAAGACAAAGACAAAGACCAAGGCAAACGTAGTTTGTAGTCAGATTGTCTGACCGGAACCACCAACTAGCGGATCGTGCCAATTACCATTCGCCCACCTACGCACGCCTTTTGCTCGTCACTTCAACCATGACAAACGGGCAATTGGGGTGAGAGCGTGCGGGGAACCAACATCCATTGGTTCGTCGTAATCTCCCCGCGCAGAATGACCTGTAGGTTGTAGCCGTGCATTATTATGACGTGTTTGCATTGGAAGATTCAATTCACCAGGCTACCGTCGAGATGGAGGGAGTCGGTCACCTTACTTGACTATCGAAGAATAGATCACCTGGAGATCAGGGAGGAAAGAAGACAAAAAGACGACCACACAAACAAAACTTGGCTGAGAACAAGGGTCCCTACAGCCTCCACCATTAGCCACTCTTAGACCTTCTAGCGTGATTCTACCGATATCTCAAGTTGATCATCAGGGTGTGTCTGACTGATGGGATCATCAGAGACGGACAATTTAGGAAATGATGTAGTTACGTTTGCATCTCTTGTGGAGCTTCAGCTGCCGCGTTCCTATCGATAATGTCATTTTAACTTATCGTCCGTTACGATATCGTCTGTTGTGCTCCCTTTTGCCCGTTGCAAACATCAGGGTTTTTCGATTGGTGCCACTGCGTCACAGTCTGCCGACTAATTTGCCACACTCACTCACTCACCCACCAGCGCTCGAGCCTTACCCGTTCCTCAATAGGGCACCTTACATAATTCTGATCTCAGGTAGCCTTCGGCGTTGTCCGTAACGGAATTGATTCAGTTCGGTTTTTTTCTTTCTCTGTTTTTTTCTTTCGTGGACCATCAGTCAGCCACGTGCTTGAATCAGCGTGGCTTCTTTCACTCCCCTACGCGTGTCAGGTTGTTAAGGGGCTTTTTATAGCCCAATGTCTATGGCTGCCTCGCAGGCGTCTTGGTCCGTCAACGTTGGATGATATTACGATGCATCGGGAAAATTCGTGAGGACCTTTTGATGATTCTTGATAGCATGCAGAACTTACCATGGGTTTTGTAATGGTCATGAGGCTGTAGAGTTGTGCTTGAGAATGAAGACGAGGCATTGAAAGGGTACATGTATTGGGAGATATGATGTTGAATACCTGGGCTACCTACCTTAATACCCCACGCCAATACAGGGTCTGAGGCGAACGAACCCCTGCTCAATGGAAAAGAGCTTCCAAAAGCCTTCTTTGCCTCAGCTCTAGGCTGTAAATACCTTACCCTTGTGAATATCTTGCGTATGACCCCTTGTTAGCCAAGCATTGAGTCTGGGTACGGTTGACAGCCTGTGCCGATGTGAAGATCCATTCATGAATTGATCTCAGTGGAGACAATGTCTTGGGGGTTGAGAGAGTGCTATTGGCTTCTGACGGGGCATTGCTAGGCCCCTGCCCTTCCTTGCACCTTCCATCGTCGCCACCTCTCACCTTTCGTCGTCGCCTCCGGCCCCGCCCCTACTTGACTCTTTCTTCTGTTTGGCTGAAGTTGTTCCGGTCGTTTCGTGGCTCGGTTTTATTTTCTCGCTGTAACTTATTTGGTGTCGGAACAGGAACAGGACAGGACAAGACAGGCACAGGTGGTACAGGCCACTGGCCACACAAGGCACAGAAGGCCCTCAGGCACGGACGGACACGGCGGACGCTGGGCTTAGTAGTCGCACCCCAGTATTTCTTCCCGTTCATTCGTTGGTTCCCCCAAGCATTCACTCTCATTCAGTGAGCGTGCTTGGGTTGGTCGCACTTTCCTCCCCGTCCATTATGGGATCCCAGTTCTCGTTGGTCTCCCGATCGTTTGGTTTGGTTGCTTCGCTCCCTCCGCTGCTCCAGTTATTGACGTCGCTATTGCTATACACACACCTCTTCTACCCGCTGTTCCCTTCCATCCCGGTCTCTTTCTTGTCCTCTTCATCTCCACATCAACCTCCACCCTTGGGTTGTTTTCTGTCTCCGTCTGGCTCCTCTTCACTAGCAACCTAAGTTATCCCAGGTTAAAAAACGACCAAGAAGAGAGGAAGAAAAAAAAATAGTAAAATCTCATCGGGAGGTTCTCTTTAAAACAAGCTCGGCCCCAGCCCCATTCATCGCCCGCTCTGGTCGCTTTCCTTTTTTTGGTGTTGTTATCGCACATCACAAGTGACGACACACGCAGTTACATACGCTATCAAGCCGCCTTTGACTCCTCACGGCGAGGCACACGCTCACTTCGCCATTCCTCTTAATGATCTCGGACGCAATACTCCTACAAGCACAGCATTCGCATACCTGTACTTCAGGGCCTGTTGCAACTGTAAGTTACCTTCCCCTCCTTTTCGCAGAGAGATCTCCAACCTACCAGACCAAAGTAGCTAACCAACCAGCAGATCTGCCGCCTCGACTGAACCTTAGCGCTCCTCCAACGCCGCTCATACGCCCGTCGCACCCACGCTCCCTCGCCCTTTTACCTCCACAGCCTTCAACCGGGGTCTGGAACGTTTATTACACTTTGGGTCCCCAGGTCCGCATTCCTGACGTCCAAACTGTCTCTCGCCCAAAACACTCTTTCGCTCTAGACATTCAACCATCTTCCCGATAGACTCACGGCCGGTTTTACGCCATCGAACTCTCGTCGTCCTCGTCCATCTCAAGTCTTCTGTCCCTCTTTGCCCAGCCTTTGCCAAGCCCTTTGGCACAAGCACCATCCGCAATCCGTCCACGACGACATTCGCCGGCTCGCGGCTCCCACGACCCTCGCATTCCAATCTCTTGGGAACGACCTAGCAACCTCGACGCTTCCAAAAACGACGGCCTCGACCCTACCTTGCGCCATCTCCGCTTTAGGACTGATTGTCCTCGAAACGTCACGTCGACGAGCCTCTGGGCGGGCTTCTTTGTTATCACGTCCGATCACCAGTTCCGCTACCCGTCTTGTCCGTTGTGACATTCTTATTTTATTCCGCGGCTGCGATCCTGGACCCTCAATCTTGGCAATCCCTAAACCCAATCTTGCCCTCCAGCCTGCTTGATCCAGTCCCCTCGTGGTACAGATTGGCGCCATAACAAGCCACCTTCCTCCACATATCTTTCGTCACCACCGCGGCCGTCCTCCAGCACCCACTCTCTTTCTGATTCCCATTAAGAAGCTCGCACGATACTTTGTTCTTGATGGCCTTATCGTTCCTGCGGCAGCCTTACTTCTAGACCCGACGCCTCCTCCTACCTCCACCATATGAACATCTGCGCCAGTCTCACTGCGTCAGATATCCACCACCCGCTTCGGTTGACTACGACTCCACTTGGTCTCGCTCTTCATATTACTTGACCTTGTCCCCTCCCTTCGAAACGTTCCAAAACTTGGATCCGTTTCCCTGTTTGAACTACTTACTATTCTGTTATTCGGCTTGGGACGCACCGGAGCGCTCCTGACCTAGAATGATGGGCGTGTCGCGTTCGCGGAGGCAATCCCTCGAGTGCCATGGCTGCAATATACCACCGCCATCCCCTCAACCCTCTTCCGCCTTCGAGGACATCTTCGACGTCGATTCACCCACCTCAAGACCCGTGAGCGAGGCTTTCATGTCCGGAACCTCTACACCAAACGGCACACTGGGTTCTCGACCGCCATCCCTGACCGAAATTCTTCTCGATGTTGCCTCGCCACCATGGACTCTTAGCGCCTTTATGGCTTACCTGTCTCAAAATCACTGTATGGAGAGCCTTGAATTCACACTCGACTCGCAGCGATATGCCGCCTTTTACAACGAAATGATCACCAATAACCAGAATCGCACTCAAGAGAACAACGATCGTGTCTGCGTTTTGTGGGAAAAGCTTATGCAGGTTTACATCATCCCTTGTGCCCCTCGAGAGGTTAACCTCCCGGCACGCATCCGCGATCAGTTGCTCGGCCTTCCCTGTGGACCTACCCCGCCTCATCCAGCCCAACTGGACGAGGCTGGTCGGATTCTCTATGAGCTCATGAATGACTCTGTCCTTGTACCTTTCCTCCAATCTGTTGCTCCTATGCAGCTCGATGGACCCGCTGAGGAGCATGGTCGAGGATCTCGCCGTTCTTCAAACAGCAACGCTCGTATGGGAGCGCCTGTTCGCTCAATGAACTCTATGCATCACATTGAACCCGATTCCTTGACTGATGATAGCGACTGTAACTCAACCCCTGGCATGGAGCCTATGACTCCCCCGACAACACCTCCTACCTCCGAATGGACCTTCACCACTTCTCCAGGTGGTCTCCAGCGTGCTGTCGCTGCACACAACAAGGGTTGGAAGAAGATGGGTGCCAAGCTTGGCTTCAACCGTAAAAGCTCGAGAACGCGCTCTGCCCCTACTTCATCTCACCCTCCCCCCGAAGGATTCCACATGCACCACGACTCCTTATGAGGGTCACAGGTCGCGTCATCACCTGAATCACCTAACGAAGCTGACTGGACTCATGAGATCTCGGAAGAAACTCTTGAGACAGGAAGCCCCTATCCTGGTCACCCGATGCATGATAGTATGCATGCAGACGATGGTTGGTACCACAACCCTGACCTCCGACAAGATGGTGGTATCGGGGATGGCATGGCCGCAAAACTGGACACCGCTCGGATCGGTGCGAAGTCGACTCTCGTACAAAAGAATATACGCATGAGAAGACGAACACAAAAGCCTTTGGAGCCTGCACCCCATATGCATTCGCTCAAAAACAAGCATGTTGTTCAATCCCACAAGGCTTCGGTCACCTCTTCTTATTGTTCTGATACTGTTGCTGTATCACTTTCATCCGACTATTCTACCAATAAGGCAAACATGGTGGCGACGCCCATGACTGATGTGTCTAATTACCTACCCACTCCTGCTTCTAGCAGCGAGAACATGGGTTACCATTCGACCACTTCAGATCATCAAGCCTTTAGATATGCCTCGCCCATGGAGGACATGTACGGATGGGATGCAGAGCTCGACCGACGCCAATGCTCACCAAGCCGGTCCTCGCTGAGCTCCAATGAGGGTTGTGATACCATTTCCCTCAGTTACAGACGAGCCAATGGTAGCAAACACAGCTTGCTTCAACGCGTTTTCCGCGTTGGTTCATCCGCTTCCATGGGCAAATATGAGACTGCCATTTGAGGCCTTGAATTCTCAAGGCAGTCATCTAAAACCTCGAGCCTCTATGGCTCTTACTGTATTTCCTGGTATTTGTTTTTCTCGATTACGCCGATTGGGACATTTCCCTCTTGCACACATGAATATGTTGCAGGCCATCCATCGATGATCATGGTCATATACGGCAGGCAAGGCGTTGTGGAGACATCATTTGGTTTTCTGGTTAAACTGCATCACGGAGCGGGGTATGGGAGGGTTTTCTATTCATTTGCGAGATTGTTTGGCCATGAGTGTACGCACCAGGCCGCTCATCTGGGTGTTTTGGATGATGAGACTGCATTTTCACGGGGCGATAAACGACTGGGCAGGTGCCAAAAGGATGCCCTGGGTGGCCGGTCTGACGATGACGATAACGGCCTTTTCTTGAATTTTGGTTTTAGTTTTGAATGGGTACAAAGAAAAGAAAGAGATGGACAATCTTGTGTCTAGTTAGCCATGATACCCCCCTTCCTTCCTCGATGGGAGGGAATCTAGACGTAATGTCTAGAAAATACATTGACATTAACAAACTCATCCTCATCTTGTGCCATTTCATTCCCCCTTTTCCGATAATTGACTGCTGAGGAATTTCATCCAAAGGCTGGCCCAACGCCACTGGCAACAAGAATGTTACCATCACAGCAAGGTTAGGCAAATTGATAATGCCGGAGCAATATATCCGTCTAAACCGCTCTGGAATGTCTCGCTCATCATCAAGGCAAAGTCAAAGAAGATAGCTGACAAGGAAATACGTACAAGCGCAAAAGAGTCTTGCTATCAGTAGGATTGTATAAACGAAAGTATTATGAACTATTTCTTTTGGTTATATCAAATCACCCTATCCTAGTATGCCAATACACTCGTGTTACTGTCATCGACAAAGGTATCACCCAAAACTTTCAAGGGCTGCCTCTAATATCATGCTATTGCTTGCGCCACCGTCATACTGGGCTGGCCGAGACAAGCTTTGTGATCCCCAGCCTTTGACTCGAAAGCTTGCTCTGGTCAAGCTTATTCCCAGGAAGGACCCCTGGAATACTGAATTACAAATGCTATACCGGGCGTTAAATATTTCCAGGGGCATATTCCTCATGGCTTATCCAACTTCTGTTCAGTCGTCGTCGGTTGGCTTATCGTGACGCGAGTACATCTGCCACTCCAGAGAGTTGGCAAAATCGAGCTTGCCTTGCTCAACTTGCTTACGTGTCGCGGTGATCATAGGTTTTGGTAAACCCATTGACTCCAAAAAGGCAACAGCTAAAGGTATAGAGTAAGCGACGGCAACCTAGATATAGGCAACAGCATATGGGTGAAGGAGGACAGCACATACATTCTTTCCACTCAAGATCCTTACGCTGACGATCCCATTTAAGCTCTTCAGCCATGATATCTATTACTTTGGGGAGCGCTTCGAGAGCTGCCTGGGCGTTGAGGAAGGCCAACCGCGTGCGCCGGGCGAGTACGTCAACGACCGTCTGAGCATATTCGTGTCGGACAGCGTAGCGAATTTCACCATCAACAAAGGGATAGAGCTGAGAGATGCGCTCACCACGGGCCGGGAATCGCTTATCAGTGAGCTTGCAGAGGGCCGCGACGGCCCAGGCACGATCACCATAGGACTCAGTTAGGTGCTTAGCTACCTCGGTCTCAACACCAAAGTGCTGAATAAGAGGGATGAAGAGAGTAGGGCTAAAGCCGTGGGCGCCGACTAAGCGAACCTTGTGTGTCTGGCATGTGCCGTCTAGATCTGCGCCATCGTCAATTATATCGGTGCCGCTAACACGAGGTGCGTCCGTAACAGGTTGAGGTTTGAGACCGAATTCTTCAATAGCAGCGTCCACGCACTCTTCAGCCATTTGTCGGTAGGTAGTCCATTTACCGCCGGCACAGGTTAGCAAGCCCGAGGGTGAGATATCGATCAGATGGTTGCGGACAAGAGATTCCGTATTCTTAGCCTTAGGGTCCTTGACTAGGGGTCGAATACCAGACCAGGCAGCCAGGACATCACCTCGACGCACGTTGATTTCCGGTGAAAGATAGTGGCTGACCTCGCTTAGAATCCATTCAATCGACTTCTCGTCAGGTAGGGGGTTGGGTGTGATAGTAGATGGAGAGTCAGTGGTGCCAGCGATAGTGTTGCCTTGCCAGGGGAGGAAGAAGATGACTCGACCGTCGGACGTAGATGGATCGATCAAACCCATCTTTCCAGGGCTAAAGTAACCCGGAAGAATGACGTGAACACCAGAAGCAGGGGCAACAATTTCCTTGCATTGGTGATCGTCCATCTTGCGAACCGAGTCGGTGAAAGGTCCTGTGCAGTTAATGACACTCTTTGCGCGAACAGTAATATCCCCAGCTGGCCGACCATTCTTGACGGCGACAAGATCCCTGACCTTGGCGCCACAAAGCTTGCCCTGATCATCCTTCAGGAGGCCTGTGACCTCGGCATGGTTGACAACAGTTGCACCATAGAGAGCGGCAGTCATGGCAATAGAAACATTCATGCGCGAATCGTTGTGTGCGCCGTCGTAGTACACAAGAGCGCCGACAAGATCTGTAGGTTTAAGCATAGGAAAGGCCTCCAGGGCCTTGCTACGAGTTAGGAAGTAAGAGCCCTCAATACCCTCACTGCCGGCAAGGAAGTCGTAGAACTTGGTACCAGCCCAATAGTAGGGAGCTTTCCACCACTTGTCGAGGGGTAACATGATGGGGAGCCAAGAGCTCAAGTGAGGTGCCGTCTGCAAAAAGTACTTGCGCTCCTTGAGGGCCTCCTTGACGAGCAGGTATTGGTTGTAATCAAGGTTCCAAACAGCCTTCTCGAGATAGCGAACACCTCCATGGACAAGCTTGGTACTCTTGCTGCTGGTGCCACTGCTGAAGTCGTCGCGCTCAACAACGGCAACTTTGAGACCACGAGTGGCAGCGTCGAGGGCCACACCAGCACCGGTGGCACCGCCTCCAATGATGAGCATATCATATTCCTGAGCGTCAAGACGAGAACTGTCGCGAAGTCGATCTAACTGTTCGTTGCGTGGCTTGGCCCGGGGAAACCGAGGAAGCTTGAAAGTGCCATCTGCGCCGAAAGTCGGAGGCGGGACGACGGGCGATGTGTGACCGGTAAAATCTCGAGGGCGATAGCTGTAAACCAGGACAGCTGCCGAGGTAGCGACAGCGCCTGGTAGCCAGAATCGGCGAAATATTCCGGACCGCGCGCTTGCGACGGGCGACATGGCGGACTTGAGTTGAGATGCAGGCCAAGCAATTGAGGGATGTATCCAAAGATATTGCGACTTTTAACTAAGGTTTATAGGGAGGTAATAATGACGATGCCTCACCTTGGTGAGAAGGCTAAAGAATAAAGCATTAGGATAAGAAGTGTTGAGGACAAAATGGCAGATGAAAGAGGAAAGAAGTTGAAGAAGACAAAGGATAATTGAGGAAAGGCAGTCCGAGTCTCTTAAGAGCACTCTTTAACACATGCAAGACCAACCCAAGCGAGACCTGGATTAAGCTTCTCCAAGTGGATTCGGGGGCCACTTCCCGTCTTTCCAGAGTGGAGAGTGGAGTGTGGGGGAAATATTGAAATCTCCGAATAATCGGGAAATAGCCTCTTCTTTGGAGTGTTTGGGGACTTGCTTACTGCTTTTGATCGTTATAGTGTCTATGAAACGCCCATGTAGATGGTATCTACAGTGTCTATATCCTTATTGCAGAGCTTTGACGCAAGTATAATTGAGGAGATGAACAAGACATACAGTACAAGGACAGTAACTGACCTAAAATTCGGGATTTTGAACCTCAATCTACTAGGTGACATGGGATACTGTGGATGCTAGTCATCCTGAATTCCTGTGTTTGGGGGTGTTGTCATCAGTGATAATTGGGGGCATAGCAACCGGCCCAATGATATCCCCATTCCAGGCTTCACTTTTCAGACGAACCACTTCTTGTTGAATTTGATTGCTTTAACTATTTAGCCACTCGTCTTACCGGTTCTATTCTATGCTGACAGCACAAAGAAAGACGTAGATAACACCTAAAGTACAAGCAAATCAGGGGTATCTCAAACATCAAACATCAGCAAGTGCCGGGTAGCCATGCTTTTCCACCAATGAGTAGTGGAGGTCTACTGCCTGGCTGCTCCCCCAAAGCGACGTCATAGCATAGGTACCCGCTCAATCTAGGTACCTACCTACCTTAGGTACCTTATTTTTCAACAACACAAAGTCCATCATCTTGATCATTATTGATTGATTGATTGCTCCATCATAAATCTAGATTGCAGCCAAACCCGAATCCACACCAGGTATCTTTGCCTCGGAAAATCCATCCATTTGGGAACAAACGCCATACAAAAAGCAACAACGAAAGCAGGCTCGCATGTCCCACCAACAGAAACAAGCAATATACAATACATTACACGCCGATAGAGATTCGACCTTGAATCTAGCGGCTCTCCACCGTTTTTGCAAACAAGACATCTACGAAACACGCAACATAGTTGTTGCCCCCTTTACCCGCCTCGATGTCGTTGGATATATGCGGGCCAGTATCGCCAGCTCCAAAGTGACCCATTGATTGCAGCTCGATACCTGCAGTTGGCAACGGCTTGGATATTGTTTTCTTGATTGTCATCCCGTCTGACGCGTCGGAATTGCTCTGCGTCCTTGTAGCCGTATCGTTTCCTTCCTGTACATCCACAGTGATCTCTTGGAATACCATGATACCGCCATATGACGGCGCTGCCTGGAGTGGCTCCTGGCGAGGCAAATATGATCCCGATCCTGCGGTTGAGTCGATCGACTCTGTTCGGTTGTTGCTTCCCGGCGAGCAAAGGTTGATGGTCGAGCTGGATCGCGCCGAATCGATCGACGATACCCGACGTCCAGCAATAGCTGATATGGATTTCCCCCTTGTCCGACCACTTCGAGAGGTGTCCGACCGTCCAAACGGCCATCGGTTAGTTGAAGTGGGGGTTGTGCTGTCTTCAGAGCCTTCACGACGATCTGATGTCTTTGCAATGTGGCCGAACTCTTGGTGAACCCCCCGAGTGAACCCCTGATAGGACTCGGTCGACACTTGTCGCATTCTAAAGAAGCTCAGAGGTACAAACTCACAGTTGGGACTCGACAACACCGAATGGATGGGGATCACGAGCCGCACTGCTATCATGGTTGCTTCTGCTCGCTTTTCATCTCCACGACAGGGAATTCGGAATATTGTTGATGTAAGGATTGCGTCCTCGAGCAAGGGCTCCTGGGTCCATTCCCGCAATGCCTTGATGGTGTCGGCAATCTGGCCAGCGAATTCTGCCTCTCGATCACTGCGCTGGGAATCCTCCTTGCATTTCTGCACGATCTTGGATACAGGCACATTCTCAAACCTCCTGAGGTAGTGCATGTGCCAATCTTCAAGGTTCTTGAATGGGAAGGGCATGGTTGGAAGCAAATGGCGTGCGCCTTTTCTTACCAGCACCTCGAATCCAGAGCTGACGCGGGCTCGAACCGCAAAGAAGCCCAGATGGGTTCCCTCGCGGATATGATTGTGCTCGCTTGTATAAGTGGCCATTTCCTGCAGCTTTGTTTCGAACTCGGGAGTTTGGATCTGCATACTCGATTTGATGAGGTCACTGACTTGGTGCAGCTCAGCAAACCGGTAGCCAGTTGATATCAATCGCTCAGTATCGCGATCTGACTCGGAGCGGCGGACAAGGAACATCAGTGACCCTCGCCCGTAATCGTTTTGTCGGATATTCAGGCCCTTCTCAGTGATGTCCAAGCTGTTGTGGATTTCCTCACTAACATCGCTACTTTCCAACCCTGTCCCAGCGTTGGATTGCTTGCGCAGTTGAGGCCGCGGTCGCCTTCCACTGGCACCTGTCGGCAGAATTTGATCCCACAAAACTCCGATTGATGTTAGATCTTCTCGAAGTCGGTCGGCGAGGGCGGCGGCGGCAAGACAGAAAAGTTCCCTGAAGATCATGTCGTATCTTTCGATGGTCTCGCCATGCTCACTCACAAGCTGGATGCCGCGCCGCCCATCCTTGTGAGTACGGGAATGTGGCAACTTTGACACATGTTCCCTCATACCACCGACAAGACTCCAAATCATGTTCCAGTTTCTTGACGCTTGAAACATCCAATGGAACAGCGGGTGGCCAGTATTGAATCCTTCCTTGGCATTCTAGTCTGTTCAGTGTCAATTCTACAACTTGTTTGGGAACTGATCTCACCTTTTCCAAAAAGGAGTCGGTCACCACTGTACTTGGGATATATCCATCAGGGTCGACGAGAATCCTCCCTCTCTTGTCAAAGATTGCCGCTGCAAGTGTGATCTGCTGGGCGCGGAGGGCGGACCTCCTCATGTTTCTCGCTCGAAAGATGGCTGAGGTGGCTATGATGAAGCAGGCTCCAAGCGACTGGTCCATGTTAGCAAGATCTTTGGCTGACTTGTCAAAGGCTTGAAGTGTCCATGTGCTTACCAAGCAAATAACAACAACAACCGTGCCGGTTCTCGATGGCTCGTTGCCATTGGGCTTGATGCTCTTCAATCGATAACGGGTTCCTACAGAGGCACACCAATGCATTCCGGAAACTGCGCCAGCCAGGACGACGGCCGAGATGACTCGCTTCCACCATGCATTCGCCCACATGGCCCGGAAGACGAAAAACATGGCTAATGCGACGTTACTGGCGACTATGGCGATAATGGCGGATCCTACAACGTATGCTGGCTGATACACGCATGTATAATTGTTGATAGAGGCATTGCCAAGGTAGTGCATCCCGCATACAGCAGTTCCGCAGAGGACACCGCCAGCTATAAGTCTCCACCAAGATACAACGTTATTGGTACCGACAGCGACAAAGGCAGCAAGGAGAACCAGGATCGGGACGAAGAAAGATATAGCAGTGAAGCCGCTAGAATAGGCAACTTGTAGCTCCGGCTGTCCATCGGCGAGATCGATGGCTCTGTTACCAATGAAATGCTATTTGTACAAGACGACGGTGAGTATATGTCAAGGAGTTGGATAAAACGGAACAGCACTTACCATACACCAGATGGAAACCCCGCCCATTGTGATTGCTGAGCTCATGAGTAGCAGACTGTTTCAGTTAGGACCCTCTTCTGACGAAATACAGGCTTGTGGTTATGAGGGATAGGCATACTGGTTGAAGAGGCCTCGGAGTCCGGTCCGTCGATTGATGAGCTCGAGAGTCGAGCCAGCGCCGACCAGGCTGACCACATAACTCAGAGCTACGAAGCCAGCATTGTAACTCTGAGGCACAATATGACCTTGGTACCGCTGGAGCAGCTCTTGGGTAGACATGACGGCTACAGAGACAAATGTGTGGAGGAGCAACGACGAGTTGCTGCCGCCGCATTTGGAGAAAACAAGGGTCTTAAACGGGAGACGAAAGACATCTGGGACAACAGAGGTTCTTAACTGACACCTGCATGGTAGGGACCGAGCACGTTCGGGTTGTTTTTGGTGGAGTTTACCATGTCGGTCTAACCACTACGGACACGCATTCACGATGTACCTGAGTTAGTTGTCCACTCAGCAGTTGGGGCCTCTGGGTTCACTACAAGGGAGAGGCAGAGGCAGAGGCAGAGGCATATGCAAGTCGAGAGCCTGCTCTCTGATTGCCACTAAGAGACGAGACGTGGACATTGAAGGAGGGCTAGGGCGATGCTTGGCGCTCAACCGACGGCCGTCAGTGCTAGCTCGCGACTGCGATCTCTCTTGATGGCCCCGAGCCTTGGACCAATGGAGGATGGTGGCCGGCCAGCTGTGGCTTGCGAACTTCCCTGATCCATTAAGATGACGGCGCTAAACCAAGCCATGGCCCATGGGCTTCGTACAACAGGCATGGGACCTGTCAACATACCAAAGATACCGTAGTAGCTCGCCAAACTCGCTAGCGTGATCGAATTGCTCCCCTTGGGTAGTTTGACGAGAGGTTGGACAAGAGATGAGAGTGTATAGGCGATGGCCATTCACAATGAGCAGAACCGGGTACTATCTTTAGTTTCAGACGAATGTGGTCACGTCCCGGACCTACGCCTCGCACTAAGTATCAAGTTACAATATCAACAGTCTTCTCGTGGGGTGAACCAGGTTCTTGGGACCAGGACTCAAAGGATGATCTCTGCCTTCCTGTCATGGACAAGCAAACCAGGGGATAGAGAGCTGAAAACAGGGTGCCAAAGGATGGACTGGGACAGAGCTGCAGGGAGAGCGGGGAACACAGCATCCATACCGTGGTCCTGACTTTGACCCTCGAGTTGCACGTCTTGCGATTCGTCCAGACCAGACCGGAGTAATCGGGAGTTAAAGCTGCAGGCTTGGCAAAGCAATGAAGCATGGACATGGACATGGATGTTTTTGCTTTTCCCCTTGTGACTGACTGACATCCATGCCCCGGAGACCAAGATCTAGAGATTTGGTAACCTTGTCGCTTGCCCTCATCCTTGTCATTGAGGCTGGCCTCGTCTTGGCTCTGTCACCGTTGGCCGTTGGTCACCATGACGGTATCTCAACAATAGCCAAGCCAAGCCTTGCGAAACAGACGCGGGTTCTCTGCACGGGCTTTTTGAACCAGGAACACGGCATCGAGCGAGCGGTTTGTGGAACTGAATTGGAGACAGCTCCAACCAAGAGCCATCCATCTTTACCATATTGTCGGGAAATTGCTCAAAAATCGATATGGAAATCCGGAGGACAGGGATTTGACCCATTGTTTCGTGATCCTAGCTCATTTCGTTAGTTGGCGGCGTAAACGTAGATCCACGATCCTGATTGCTGGGATATCTGGATGATCTGATCTATAGACTATCCGTATACTGAGCAAGCATCAGATCAGGTTGCCGGGGGTTGATTCGAGTTATGATCTCCACGCCAGTGGCTTGCTGAACCAAGCCAAGACGTCTGTGACACCAAATCTGTGGTGGTGCTACGAAGATTGTAGAAAAGCTCAGCTGACAAATAACAGTCAAAACACAGGGTTTTCGAGTTCGGATGTACCAAAGTGGTACAGTAAATGAATGGCGTCTATATGGCGTCAAGTCTCCAGAACCCCTTTTGGGGAGGGGCGGAAGAAACGACCGGACTCAACGATTAGACATGTAAAAGTGAAAGCTGCATATACCGTACAGTACTGTATTATATCGACAGTCTGATACAAACTGACTTTGTCTTGATGCTCGATGCCTGCAGGTTATGCTTTGTGCTGTTGATTCGGCCGCCGATTCTCTTGTCCAGTGCTAAGCTTTTTGGTTCCGGTTCGCCCGCCGCGTTGTCATACCCTCAAGCCCTGGTCTCACTGAGCACGGATGGGATGAGACATATGTCGCCATGAGGTAGACACACGAGTCCTCGGTACTCGGTACATACTTTGAGACTATTGTCTGAGAGCCGAGATCTCAGTCTTCTCAGAGCTGGAATGTAACAGGACAAACGGCCACCCTAAAATGCTTAACCTGTCTCGAAAAGGGAACCCTTGGCCTCCCTTGTCTTGATTAACTCTCCCTTCTTATTATCTAGAAGACGCCATTTGCCAAGTCTTGATTTCAAGGGTTCTTGTCGTTCGCTGCACGAGCATGGAGAAAAGTTGTGATTATACCATCATAAATGACCTCAGCTCGCTGTAATCTTCTTTGGGGAGGTTAATTGCTCCCTTCTGTTGGCGATGTGACACCGTATTCCCGGTTTCCTGGTGTTTGTGCTGCATGCACTGCTTGGACCTAAGACAACACGATATGACCCGCTGTAACCGCATATGTTGCTTTTCAAGGGCTATAAATCTGCCATTTTTTGTTGTAACGCTACAGCGTGTGATCCGAGAGTGCGTTGACACGACACTTCAGTCTAGACCTTGTGGTGTCCTGGATGTCTCCGTTCATTATCTGGTCCTTGCGCTGTACGTCAGACAGATACGACGATAACGATGGCGATGGCGATGGCGATGGCGATGGCAAAGTTAAAAAGCATCTGGGTCTTTGCAGGCACCGGGGGCCCTCCGCCCGGGCTTATTACCCGTTGTGGCGTCGATTATGGCTTATCGAAGATCCGTTGGATAAGCGCACGATCGAAGGGAACATTGAGTGTGGATCTGGGAATTATGTGCTCAGGGTTGCCAAGCTAGCTCTTCTAGCTCGTCAATAACGACCAACGCTTCTGCAAGGGACAGGCTGGGTGACAGGACACGGACGGTAAGCGACCCTCTCAGGCCCCTTATCTGACGGATGCGAGCGTAGTATGCAAACATATACGTAAACATGATGTTCCTGGCGCGCTCTGACCTTGTAACTGGCGAGTGCCTTTCACTTAAATTGTCACGCGAATGGGTGGGTGCGGTATATTCAACTGTGAAAATTCAACCCCAGCCCCGCCGGTTCATTGACTTTATCCACCAAGCGTCCGTCTCATTGGATTGAATCCTATCGAGAGCGTTGAGTTCACCCACATAATTCTTGGGAAGCTCAAGACAGCCCGAGCATGGTCCTCACCTTCATAGATAGCGTCGATTGAGTGAAACGTAGCGCTTCGAGCCAGAAATAGGTGTGTGTGGACGATTCATAAAGTCTCTCACCCTCCGTCTCCGCCCTTTCGGGTCCGTTCGCCATTCTCCTCCGTCAATGCTGTTCGTGTAGCAGCTCGCTTGCAAGCCTGGCCAGATAGAACTGACGGATTTCAGAAGGTAGGCGGTCAAAGCTCTTGGCAATTCGGCTGATATCTTGTCGTCCCTTTTCGTACGCTGCCAGATCCCGGTTTCCATATACATCTCTACCTGTTGAATAGCCGTTGTCGAGGTCGCGGAAGAAGACGTTGATTGCGACGCTGAGATCCGTCGTGGGGCTGGCGGTATGGAACCACATCGCTGGAATAAACAAAGCATCGCCTGGGTTTAAAACGGCTTCGTATGGATTGGTTGACGCCAGCTGGTGCTTGTCCAAAGCTGAGAATACATCGAGGCTCGAGCTCGAAGCACCTGGCGCAAACGCCAAGTGGTTAACATCGGTAGGCGGCAGGAGAACCATGCGCTTTGAGCCTTGGATCTGGGTATAAACGTTGGCCATGACCTGAAGCCCTCGCTTCGTTAGCCAAACAGAGCAGGTCATAATTTCCACGATCAACTTACGTCGTAATGTAGCCACATGTTTGCTCGGCCGGATATCCTCAGCACGGAGCTGAACATCCGCTCTGTGATAAAGCTGAGCTCTGCTGGCAACCGAAAGTCGTCGGCAAGTGTTGGAAAATCCTGCGCAAGGTTTGCTGGTGCATTTGAAGGCTTTTCTTCCGACAAAGCACGTAGGTACAATGCTTCTCCTCTGGCCGCCTTTTCCATGAACGCTGAGAATGTCTCGGTCACGTAGCGGAAGTTTTTGGAGTTGAAATCCATTTTGCCCGTGGAGCTTTGACATTCGTGAACAACAACCTGGTGTTTCCAATCAGTACGTGCATCTAGAGCTTGATCATCCGACCTCGCAAACCTCTTTGGCCTCGCCCACACTTTGGATCATGTACGCTGGATCCCATTTCTCCACGCAGCCACCCAAATTCAGATCTTCAATGACAACTGGCTTTCTGTTCTGGATCAGTTCCTCGAAGTCTTTTTGTGACTGTAGCTTGACCCTCGGGATCGTAGTGATAGAGGCTTTAGATTGCGGTCTAGGCCGGTCACCCTCAGTATTAGGATGCGCAAGCTTTGGCGAGTCCTGGTAACTGATAGCAACTGGCTTGTTGTCGGTCGGTCTTATGGAAAGAATCTCAGAGACAGCATCTGCGAGGTCGACCCTGTACACGCCCGTGTCCCAGAATGTTCCCATAGAGAAGCAGGTAGCCCCTCCGCCCATGATGACCAGCTGAGAGCCAGAGGAAACGGCTGCAGAGCCAACCATGAATGGCAATTGCTCGACCTTGTCGCTCAGGTGGACAGAAAAAGGTTCCAAGCGTTCATTTCTTAGGGAAATACAAGTGATGGACTGGCCTTGTGAAGTTGGATCCTGTCCTACGCCACCACACACGAAACTTAGGGACCCAATATCCGCCGTCTGGGCGCCAAAGATTGGCAATGCCCAAGAGTGTCGATTGAAGTCTGGCACAATGTCGAAATGAATATGTGGCTATAAACCAGTCAGTAAATTGTAGCTTACTTCGTTCTGCGAAAGCCCTCGAATCCTTTCACGGATGTTCAATTTGCATACCTGAGGGCTCGCAACGTCGACAGTCCAGAGATAGGCCTGGTCGTTGATTTTTCCATCTCCTCTGATTCCACCTGACAGTAACCCTTGGAACTTTCCAGGCTTGCTCGCCCCATTTGGTGAAGCGATGGAAAAGGCTCCAAAGGTAGGGTTGGGCACAACGCCAGATACTGCGCACTTGAGCCATCCTCTGACAGGGTGGAATATGAAATAATCTGATGATATTTTGGCGGGTCCTGTCTTACCACCCAAAATGAGAGCAAGGGATGAGTGCGGCAGGCGAAGGGCAGAGTGCCTGAACAGTGGCACAGGAAGGTCAAATGTCTTTTCCCAGCTGTTCGAGTCTTGCTTGAAAAGCCAGCAATCATTGAAAGCTTTTGATGGAGAAGCACGACCTCCAACAAGCAGAGAACCGGCGTGTCCAAGGTCAACAGTAGCGTGGCAGAGTCTTGCGGAAGGTCCAACCGGCGACATCTCAAAAGGAAGGCTGCCTCCCTGAACAGGGTAGACATCGCATGAGTCCAGCCTTGCGTTGTTTCCCATTCCCAAAGTATGAACTAGGTATTGGCCTCCTTCTGTACTTGATACCATCATTGGTGCACCAAATCGACGTTTGGGTGCGCCCAAGGAACCCATTGCGATCAAATTTGCTTTAGTATATTGGTCGGGAGAAGAAGGTATGCCACGCTGCCCCGCGCCTCTCTCACTCCTGTGGTATGCTGTAGCATGCAGAACAATGTAGTGCCTTGCAAAGAGGACAAACTCTTCCCACTCATCGAAAGGCTCTATATCGTCCAGGGCAGCCCTTTCAGATGAGTCAAGAAACACGGGGCTGTTCCAGGCTTCCCAGAGGTCCCAGACATCAACACTATTCCAACCTCGCTTCTCAAAGCGATGTCGCTGGCTTTCAACAGTTTGATACTGGTGCACCGATTTGAGGGATGTGTTGAGCTTGTTGAAGTGTTTCAACATGGTGCTTGCAAACGGATGTTCTGGCCCAAGGGGGAGGATCTGTTCCAAAAGGCAGAACTCAGCTGGAGACGGTTAGTCTTGTCGAATCAGGTCAAACCTCTGTCGATTGGGAGAATATGTTACCTTGCCCAATAGAGCTTGCCCATTGAATAAGAGCGTCTGCTGAGATTGTGTCCATATAAGTCACTGAGACTTCTGCAACAAACAATACAGAGCATTCTGATAAAGAAAGGAAAGATTCGAGGCACTTCCGGAGAGATTCTAATTCTCGAAGATCACACCCAACCTGACAGTACTTATCACTGCGGAGAAGTAGTTGATCCGTGTCTTTGTCGCTGATGAAGGGATCGTCTCCCAGCAATTCCTTGAGTTGCGGTGTTCCGAGAACAATTGCTCGCTTTTTCCGCATGAGATCCGGGTAGTCGACGTCTATAAACAGCGTGTTCTCGCAAGAATCACCATAACGATGGTAAGATTGCCAGGGAAGAACATCACTTTCCAAGCATAATGAGTATTTGAGATTTCATTCTGAGATAATCAGCGACTCACCTTCCCGCTCCGAGATTGATGACAATCTTTTTCTGACCCGGCTTTGGGGAAGTGATGAATTGACGAACAATCACATCAATAGCTCTGAGCCTCAGCCAGTATCCACGGTTAATGAGAGGGGCTCTCCGTTGGAACTTGTTGACGAAGTAACGAAAGAAGTGAAGTTCATTTGGGTAGTAAAGTCGTTCGACACTTCGCTTGGAGACGATACTACTGCTGTTTGTCTAGAACTATAGTCAGTTTATTGATAAACTTTACAAGGAATTCACATCTGCGAAGATTGTATATGAGACGTAGGAAAAAAGACTTGCCCCCATGATCAGGTCGTCGATCGCCTGAGTCTTGGACGTCCGTGAGGACGGGGGCCTTTCCTTGCCCATATTGCTCAGACCGCAAGAGTAGCACAAAAAAGAAGCTGAAGATTGATTGGTTTGTCGAACCAAAGGGAAAAAGAATGTCTCCTGATCATTTACAAGACCGCAAACTAACCTAGACTTTGTCTTGACAAAGAATTGTTAGTGAATTGTGCCCGTATCAGCACCCTATTGGGTTTAGTGCTGTAGGGCGATGAAATGCTGTAGCTTGTACGTACCTTCCCTCGAGGACGGAACTCTTAGTGCCCCGTTCGCAGCGTTGCATCGCTATCTTGATAAAGAGTGGAAGGTACGTGCGTGACATATTCTGAAGTCGACGTCACCCGACTTAAAAATGGAGGCATAGGCGAGGATGACCTGCCTTAGTAGCTCAAGATAGATACTGTACCTCATCGCACTCGATGATCTCAAAAGACAAGACGATTCACAGTACCTAGAACTCTTCTAATTGATTGTCCATCCTACTCAATCAATCATCATTAACAACTGCTTCCAACAGGTTATGTGCTGATATGCTCTCACTTAATTGACGAGGCAGTTACTGTCGTTAAGCTCGGTTGGTAGTGTGCCTTCCCCTCCTCCCCACCAAAGTCCTAGGCAGTGCCCAAGCACCTGGCACCTACCTAAGGTTGTAGGTAGGCAGGCAGACAGACAAGGTAAGGTAGCTTCCTTCCGAGCTCACCGTCCTCTGTCAACACCATTGCCCTAGCAAACTCATAACTCTACTTAGGTTTGCATATTGATATTTGCACTGCTTCGACGATTTATCAGCCTACGTTCAGACTTATTGCAGAACTCGATACCTTGTCGTCGCTTGCGGTCGTTGAGCTCTGAACGTGGGTTCCCCCACCGACGCCATCCGCTCCCGTCCCGCGGGCGCGCTCTACAATAGCCAGCCATTCTCCCAACCTCCACTCTCCATCACAACCAACCCAACCTCGAGCTGCCTGCTCAGGTCATGTTGAGCGTTTTGGATTGACCTATGCAAGGTACCGTTCTGTTTATCGGCTACCTCCATCGTATCGATCTTTGGTTCGTACTTGTACAATCGATTCCACAAAGGACCTCCTCAAGCTACCAGCTTTGTCCTCGACCACCGAAACCGCACCCGATACACATCGCAACGCAGACCACCCCGACTAGACTCGATTCTGCAGACGTCCATATCCATCATGGCCAGCCCAACACTTAATTTCATAACTTTTAATCAAGACCACAGCTGTCTTGCTGTTGGTAGGGCTACCGTCCCGCGTGTCTGTCCATGCCGTAGCTAATTGCGCCTTTGCTTTATAGGTACTTCCAAGGGCTTTCGCATTTACCATACAGATCCTTTCTCTCGAATCTTCAGCAGCGATGATGGTAACATCGCTATTATCGAGATGCTGTTCTCTACTTCCCTCGTCGCTCTTATTCTCTCTCCTCGCCATCTGATCATTCAAAATACTAAGGTACCTGGAGCCCGCTATTCTCAAGTTGATCGCATTGCTCACATGTGGACCAGAGGGCATCTGTCATCTGCGAACTTACCTTTCCTTCGGCCGTACTAGCTGTCCGACTGAACCGAAAACGTCTCGCGGTTGTGCTCGAGGAGGAGATATACCTTTACGACATCAGCAACATGAGCCTCTTGCATACGATCGCGACATCGCCAAACCCTTCCGCTATATGCGCTCTATCGCCTTCCTCCGAGAATTGCTTCATCGCCTACCCGCTACCGAAACCTCGAGAAGACCCCGATGCTCGTCGACCGGCCCACGCTCCTCCCCAGTCAACCTTTGTCGCTCCCACATCTGGCGAAGTTTTGGTCTTTGATACCCTTACACTCAAAGCTGTTAATGTCATCGAGGCGCATCGATCGCCGTTGTGTTGTATCTGTCTGAATAATGAGGGGACCTTGTTGGCCACAGCTAGCGAGACAGGCACCATCATTCGTGTCTTCTCGGTGCCCAAGGGTCAAAAGCTCTATCAGTTCCGACGCGGTACTTATCCTTCCACCATATATAGTATGTCCTTCAACCTCAGCTCAACTCTCTTGTGCGTCTCTTCAACTTCGGACACAATCCATATCTTTCGACTCGGGGCGCCTCCGGGAAATACTACTCCAGCTGGTGCGCCCATTGAATCCCCTGCGTCACAGCGACAAGATCGTTGGTCTCGGGCAAGGAGCTACGACGATCCCGAATCGCCAGGAGCTAGTACGGCAGATTCACCCAAGAACGAGTCAGCCGACCTGATTGGGCCTGGAAACGGGGCAGGCAGCAGTAGCAACAACTCCGGCCACACGAGGCAGAGCGGCTCTTTCAGTAGTATGCTTCGTCGTTCTTCCCAAATCATGGGCCGTGGAGTAGCTGGCGTCATGGGCTCATACCTGCCCCAGTCTGTAACAGAGATGTGGGAACCTCTACGGGACTTTGCATTCATCAAGATTCCCAAGTCTACGGCACCATCAGGGGCTTCGCGAGCTCTGCGGGATGCTCCAGGCGGCCCATTGCGTAGTGTCGTGGCTATGAGTAGCAGCAGCCCACAAGTCATGGTTGTTACCAGTGATGGCGGCTTCTATGTCTATAATATCGACATGGAGCATGGCGGAGAAGGTTACCTTGTCAAGCAGTTCTCGTAAGTACCCCCACAGCACGCAAAACGCGCTTGTGCTAATTGTCCATTTCGCAGTGTTTTAGAAGGCGATGACAAAAGTGACGCCTCGGGTTATGGAAGTTAGAATGGTGTTTCAAACTCGAGCGTTGTTTACTGGAACTAATAAGTAGGTCAAGCCAGCCAACAACTATCGTATGCCAGTGGAGGTTATGGATCGGAAGCATTGCTATGGGCGTTTGTCGGATGCGGTGCCATTTTTCAATACTAAGCCATCTTGTGCCAGGAAGTATCGTCTTCTTAAATACCCTTTTATTGTTATTCCTGTCATCTTTTATCAACGTCGAGGCGCATTTTGCCGGCGGAGTTTACGTCACGGGGAGTTAATAGCTTTGAATATACTTCTCGCAAGTCAGAATCAATAACTTAACCATGCTAATAATGGTGTATGTACGTTCAATAGATGAAAGCATGTGCCGGTCCCAGGCCATCGTAACCATCGTCATTCATCATCATATCCATCCACGCCCAAAACCCTACACATGGCCAAATACATATGCCAAAACATGAATGAGAAACAGAAAGCCTCTTCTTCCCAAAACGCCAGATACACAAGTCCTTTGGGGACTTTTCCCATCCTTGCTTAATACCAACAAAGCGCCGGCCTGGTTCCCAATTTCTGGTTCCTGTCCGTTCTTTCTGAAAACTCAAATATCGATAATATTGTGACGCCAACGCCTGTCGATGGTATGTTCAAGACAGCGACAGCTCCGAATAAGCCCTCCAGGTGCGTGTGAAATTGCCAACCACCATATCGAGAAGGCGGCTCGTCCAGTTCTCGTGGTGACGGTAGTAGCCTTTGTATCTAGGGGTACGTTGGAAAACAACCAAAAGCGCCGATAATGCCGCTTTACCTAGAATATGGTCGGTTCATCAGCGCGATCTCTCGCGCTATATCTCCCCACTCCAGAGTTCTCTTGATCTCAGCATCAGGGTCGCCATCCTGCTGCAGTGCCTCCTCATACTTTAGCAATTCGTAGGCAAATCGGAGATGTGGTTGAATGATGACGTTCAAGCGGCGGGCTCTGACATAACAGTATGCGTGTGGAAACGACATTTGCTTTGTGCGCATCACCTCAGCAATGCAGATGGTGGCGCTTCGAGATACTCCTACGCGGCAGTGTACCAAGGTTGCAGTACCATTCCGTCGACCTCGGTCTGTTACTCACAGTTAGTGTCTGCCCAATGGTTTGTCGTACTCCGTCGCGTATAACTTACCAATAAATTCAAGACATCGGGCAAACTCTTCAGTTAACGGATCAATGCCATTGTCCTGAACTCCTTGCACCACACATACGTTCTCCTTGCCCCAATTCTCGAGGTCTCCCTCTCGCCACATCGCTGTCTCACCAACGCTAAGGATTTGGGTGACGCCGAGAGCCCGTAGGAGGTCCGGGTTGTTGGCATGGCCCAGATTACCCAAATACATGTAGTCCAAAACGCGACTGGGGAATGATCCATCAAGAGCTGCGAACCAGCTTGGCTCATCCCTTGTCAAGTGAGTAATGTCAGTCAAACTCAGCCCCTTGCAAACAGGAGACTCTCGAAGCAACCGTGGGGTGATGGACGTCAACAGGGCAACATCAGTTGGATAGGCAAAGAAATTACGTTTCTTGGTTGTGTGGAGTTGTAACCATGCCTCAGGAACGGGCCGCCCAGTGCTGTAACTGAAGTACGCAATACTCAGCATGGTTGACTCGGTATAACCATCAGCACAATGAAGAAGAATCTTTCGAGGCCTAACTTCAAAAGCTGTTGGCTGATCAGATGGCATGGGCGAATCTCCCTCTGCGTCCACATCATCTATACCCAGACATGGCTCTGGCTCAGGATACGAGCCATGGGCAAGATGATAAATCCATTTGCAAGTCTCCAGAATACCATCCGCTTCAGAGTGTGACCAAGTCGGGGGAAGGATGCTGCCAGACGAGGGGAAGTCAAGGAACCGCTGCTTGCGATCGTCGTCAGGGCTCTCAGCGATAAGTTGAAGGGCCAAGGGGTTCAACCGTCCAAGATCGCTACACTCGATCAAAATGTCGTATTGCTGCTCTTCAGGACTTCCTTGCTCAGGTGTAGGACCCATAAAGACGTTTTTGGAAAATTCAGAAGCCTCCGTCATCGTCCACATCTCCCTTCTCTCCTGGTTGAAGAAATCGAGGACATTGCCTGTCAACTGGCTAGACCCGTCTACTGCCACAATTTCGGGGTGTTTTTCTTCAAATTCCGAAAATGGGCTTGTGCAGACAAAAGTGTTGTACTCTGGCATATAAGTTCCCTGGGCCTCGTGCTTTTCGCGCCATCCCTTCTGTGCAGCCGCGATATCCCATGCTACCTTGCGTGCTTTGTTCAGATCTCGACCATACACAATAATGTCTGACACAACAGCAGTTTTCACAGTCTGGATTTGGAAGTTTCTAACAGAGAACCCCTCACGAGGATCTGCTTCGATAAACTCTGAAGGGTTGTTGGATTGAAGAATTTCGTTAGGGCAAATTGCACCCTTGAGACGTGCGCAGTTCAGATCCCCGTCAGCTTTGACCAGAGTGACAGATCTTAGACAAGATGGAGTCCTCCGTAAAGCACGTCGTCGAGCAGCAAAGAAAGATTGTTGAACATGATTCTGAGGATGTAAGCCATGAAACCATGGGAATACAAGAGCAGGATCAGGCAACGGTTGGCGTGAAGCAACGTCCAGAGCCTCGGCGACTTTGGGGGCATCAAGCTCGTAGATAGAAAGCTCAGCTGAATCGAGCCGATTAAAGCCACCGAGGGGATACAGAGCCGAGGTTTGTTGTAGGTCATGCTGAGACGGTGGTGACGGCGGCGGAGTATCGGGCTCGTCGGGGCGAGCGGGTCCAGTGGGACATATGGGGATATGCTTATTAGGAATAGGGACAGAGCATGGCGAAGAAGAACTAGCAGAGCTGGATTCGAGAGAGAGCGGCGGAGTGATGGTAGATGAGGGACGATGGGGTGGAATTGGTCGTGCGAGGGCGATGGTAGTCATATCAGCGGGGGGGAATGATAGCTTATGTTGGATGGCTTCTGACGATAACAAGTTTGTCCCGAACGGCGTACTCGAGAAATATATGGACGGGTATAAATGCAGTATGTTTTACAAGAATATGGCCCAAGACAGGTGTCTAGTAGATCAGACAGCAATTTAAGACCGTACTCAAATCGAAGAAATGCAATATGTTCTCGGCCTCAGCCACAAGATGCTGAATGGACAGGAGTCAGGGACCTGGATTAATATCCAGCAATTCAGGATTGGGACGCACACAGCTTTGCTTTTACTGCAAATCAACTCTTGTCGCACATGCCTGAGCTCAGGAGAAGAGACAAGGCACGAGGAAGCCAGCCACAAAGTCGCTGGATGGAATGAGAGCGATAGAAGGGAGACAGGCGGGGAGATAGGTTCCAAATGAGCAGAGGAGCGATACGAAACTGGGTAGAGTTTGTGCTTGTGACTGGTGATGTAAAGACTTTCCCCTTAGCGAACAATGCTGTCGATGCCGCAATGCGATGGTGAAACGAAATATATCGATCGATGTAATCGAGGTATGTAATCGACAAGGAAACCGCAACAAAAGACAACGACGGACGAAGCAAGCGCGGAGCGACAGAAGGCGAGAGATCGTCGCCGCTTGTCGAACTTGGCCGATCGATTGCCTGGTTGGTGTGAAGGAATTGAGATGGTGACTAGCAACAGCGAGACGAGAGGCACAAAGATCTGTAGAGTCGCAACACCAAAGGACCAGTTGATGGCATGAGGAAACAAGATCAAGAGCCAAGAGATGGAGGAGAGAGAAGGAAGAGGGGAAACGGATCACGGTCGGCAATCGGATGGATAGTCGACAAACGGATAGGTAGGTAGTAGCGGGCGGAGGGTTTCGTGGTGGTGGTGGTGGTGGTGGTGGTGATTTGGTTTCGGTACTGTTTTTGGTCTCTCCTCTGTACAGTAAGGTAAGTAAGTAGGTTTGCTTTGTTGCAATGCGGTTGGTGGATGGCGAATGGCGAATGGCGAATGCTGATAAGGGCGACAAGCGGGCTGTGTACAGTGCCAGGGCCTCTAGAAATAGCGGCAAACGCACGCACACGCGAGTGCATGCCTACCAAGAGACAAGCCAGCCATTGACAAGCAGAATTGGCGGGCGTTTGTTGGAGGGATCCATGGATCACTTGAGAGAGAACATGCAATGCGGTGATAGTGGCCGTCCACAAGGTGGTGATGACCACGGGCACGGACCAATGAGGTAAGACCGGCACCGAGCTTGGAGCGGGGAGCTGGCGCTGCGTAGCCGTTGTAATTGGTGGGGGGCTGCATGCAGGAGCGGGGAACTGCCTCCCACGGCGCGCTAGGCTCTGGGTCACAGTGCATCTTGAATCCACCAGCACTGAACAGCGGGCAGCCTAGGGCAGCATTGGATCATCCATCCATTGGCCAGGATAGCGATCGATGGTTGAGGTTATCAGGACATTTGAGTTGTCATGCATACCAAGATGAGCATTTTGCTGATATCAGATGGTATTCGGTCTCACGTGGTCAATTGGACGTTTTAAAATATGATGAAACCCCAGTGTAGTCTGTGCAGATGTGAGGTGATCTTCCAACAATGTGAGGCCAGTTTTTGAGGCGAGGTAAGGTGAGGAGACGAGGTGAGACCACGGACCAGAGGCAAGACAAAGCCGGTGCATTAGCGTCCTGCGCCGCGAACGGAGCTCCCATGTCTTTCCCCATCTACTTTAAACCTACTTTAGCTTCGCCCCAAAACTCCAACCGCTTTTCCTATCTTCAATCCTGATAGCGAACTCAATCAAACTGGGCACAGATTAGATAGCTCCAGATATCAGTTTGCCAGAAACAATATCGATCCCACCTCGCCGATAGATACTCAAGCAGCTAGACCTTCATTGATCTAGGCTTTCCCTTTATACACAGACGATCATCACAACCTGCCAGTCGGTTATGTTGGGTTAGGAGCCGCATCACAAGATCAACAAACCGTCCTAGCAATCAGCATGGCTGGGCAAGCGTCCTTCTCCAGACTCCAGTCTCCACCCAAGCCCACGACCCTAGAGCGTCCCCTTGTCTAGTTTAGTACCGCAACCTCACGAACTACCGGCATTGAATGTTGACTAGCCAAGAAGCATTACGAGATATCGGGTGAAGGCCCAGCAGACGAGCGTTGAGTTGATAGAACAAGGTTACATCAACCCCTTGACCCCTCACTTGCTGGAGAAGAAGCCTGCACGCCTTAGTATCGCAATCTTATGTAGATCTTGCTTAACCTCCTTGTCTTATCATAAGGTGTCATCTCACTGCCTGTTTTAGCGCTGAGAAGTCTGAGATTCGCCCAGGTTTCAATAGCAGTTTCAAGAGGCGATACCTACCATTGTAAACCCCGCCATAGGCTAGATGGGGCCGCGGGGTTGAATATTTTGTACTTCGAGTGCGACGTCCATCTCTGTATCACCTCGGCCTGTAAACTAACTAGGAGGTGTATATTCTAGTAGTGATGAACACCATTGGTGAATTGTTGTATATCGAGTACTTCTGGAGTTGGAATACAAAGTTCACCACAGTAATACCGGCGCCATGTTTTCTCATACTTCAACTAAACTTGAATGATATTCTGAGAAGCTTCATCTCGATTCCGTGAGAAAACAACTAATTGCAGTGGTTTTTCCGCATCAACTTCACCCTCTTTCTTCAGACCTCGGTACCTTTGTGGTGGGGATTCGTTTTCGGTGTGTGTTCGGCGCTAGGCAACCTCACCGAGAAACCCGGTGACATCAGCTCTTGAACACGTGACCTCGCGACAGGAGCTCGCTTTGATGTCAAAGAATTCACGTCACGCCTCACGCTTTCTGCCAACACTGAAGCAATCATCTCCTCGATCCGCAATAACTCACCGAGGGCCTGCCCCGGTGCTTCGTTATCGAGCCATCATGAAATTCAACATCGAGTATGGTCTTCTACACTTTCCATCCGGTCCCATTACTCACATTATTCAGCGACCTGCCTGTGCTATTCCCCTACCCCAGGATATATCCAGGTAAGCCTCAGCAAACTGGTATTGCAATCGCAAAAGCTAACAATATCTTCCCAGAGCAATATGCGTGAGTTTATGAGTGTTCTGGCGTCTTGAGGAGCCGAATACGCTAACTGTGACCTGCGTTAAGCTACATGTGCGATCTCAAAAGTACTTCATCCTTACTATTATCCTTGTATCTCTTTCAACGGCTAACGTGGCCACCTATCGCTAGAAACTCTGGATGCAGGAGGTCACTGTGTCTTGGAGATGCCTTCGGGCACAGGAAAGACGGTATCCTTGCTGTCTCTGATTGTGGCGTATCAGCAATACATGCCTGAGAAGCGCAAACTCATCTACTGCTCGCGTACGTAACCTTGACAATGACTCTGCTATCGCTGACATGTGCTCCAATTAGGTACCATGTCTGAGATCGAGAAGGCGTTAGTTGAGTTGAAATCTCTTATGAAATACCGAGCCGAGCAGCTTGGTTACGAGGAAGAGTTCCGCGGCCTGGGCCTGACAAGTCGAAAGAACTTGTGTCTCCATCCCTCTGTGAAACGGGAGAAGAGCGGTGCAATTGTTGATGCCCGCTGCAGAAGTCTCACGGCTGGTTTTGTCAAGGAGAAGAAGGACCGTGGTGAGAGCGTTGA
The DNA here is from genome assembly GCA_013266185.1 of Fusarium sarcochroum. NCBI lineage: Eukaryota > Fungi > Ascomycota > Sordariomycetes > Hypocreales > Nectriaceae > Fusarium > Fusarium sarcochroum. Next base: position 37,191 of record JABEXW010000045.1, on the reverse strand, counting down.
CGTTTGTGTCTATCACGATGTAAGTCTTACAAAGGCCCATGTTCTTCCATTCCGCATCATACTGAACCATAATGTAGAACCTTGACCTTCTTGAACCTCACAACCTCATTCCTAATGGAGTCTGGTCTTTTGACGACATCATTAGATACGGCGAGGACCATAAGCAGTGTCCATACTTTACTGCACGACGAATGGTAAGTACTCTACAGTCTCGTGGTGGACGCATTAGAGATACTGATGCTTCTCTTAGATGCAATATTGCAACGTCGTAATTTTCTCGTATCACTACCTTCTTGACCCCAAAATCGCTGAAAGGGTGTCAAAAGACTTCTCCAAGGACTGCATTGTTGTTTTCGACGAAGCTCACAACATCGACAACGTTTGTATCGAGTCCCTTAGCACAGATATTACAGAAGACTCGTTACGTAAGGCAACTAGAGGAGCACAGAACCTAGAGAACAAGATTTCGCAGATGCGCGACACAGATCAGGAGCAACTACAGAACGAATATCAGAAGCTCGTACAGGGATTGCGAGACGCTGATGAGGCACGTCAAGAAGATGCTTTCATGGCAAATCCTGGTAGGTTTCTGAAAACAGTAAAGTGAACAGCGCATCGTTGACCATATCATAGCTCTTCCTGAAGACTTGCTCAAAGAAGCTGTGCCGGGAAATATCAGGAGGGCGGAGCACTTCATTGCCTTCTTGAAGAGGTTCATTGAGTACCTAAAGACCAGGATGAAAGTTCGCCAGGTTATCTCGGAGACACCGCCTTCCTTTCTTTCTCATCTTAAGGAGCACACCTTTATCGAGAAGAAGCCCTTGAGATTCTGCGCTGAGCGACTGACATCACTGGTTCGGACGCTCGAATTGACCAACATCGAGGACTACCAACCACTGCAAGAGGTCGCAACTTTCGCAACCCTGGTGGCTACTTACGAAAAAGGCTTTCTTCTCATCCTCGAACCTTTCGAATCGGATACTGCTGAAGTTCCCAACCCAGTTCTTCACTTCACCTGTCTCGATGCTGCCATCGCCATCAAGCCCGTTTTTGACAGATTCTACTCTGTCATTATCACATCTGGTACTATTTCTCCGCTTGAGATTTATCCCAAGATGCTGGATTTCTCTACAGTCATCCAAGAATCTTATGCCATGACCTTGGCTCGAAGATCATTCATGCCTATGATTGTCACACGAGGAAGCGATCAGGCCTCTGTATCGACCAGTTTCCAGGTCCGGAACGAACCCAGTGTTGTTCGAAACTATGGCAACCTACTCACCGAGTTTGCCAAGATTACACCCGATGGCATGGTCGTCTTCTTCCCTTCGTATTTGTACATGGAGTCCATCATTAGTATGTGGCAAGGAATGGGCATTCTTGACGAAGTTTGGAAGTACAAACTCATTCTGGTGGAAACTCCTGATGCTCAAGAAACTTCGCTCGCCTTGGAAACATACCGCACAGCCTGCTGCAACGGCAGAGGCGCGGTGTTGCTCTGTGTCGCGCGTGGAAAGGTATCGGAAGGTATCGATTTCGACCATCAGTACGGCCGTACTGTGTTGTGTATCGGAGTTCCGTTCCAGTACACAGAGTCGCGTATTCTCAAGGCTCGACTTCAGTTCTTGAGAGAAACGTATCGCATCAAGGAGAATGACTTCCTGTCTTTCGATGCAATGCGACATGCTGCTCAGTGTCTAGGTCGAGTCTTGCGTGGAAAGGACGACTACGGAATCATGGTCCTCGCCGACCGACGTTTCCAGAAGAAGCGAACACAGCTACCCAAGTGGATCAACCAAGGCCTGCAAGAGGCGGATGTCAACCTGAGCACTGATATGGCTGTCAGCAGCGCAAGACGGTTCCTGCGAACCATGGCACAGCCGTTCCGGGCTAAGGACCAGGAAGGCATCAGCACTTGGGGCTACAAAGATCTCATGGAGCACAAGGAGAAGATGGACCTGGAGAGAATCAAGGAGCTTGAAGAGGAGGCGCAGAGACCTCAGCCAGCCGTACAGGAAAACAACTTTGAGTATGATGACGACGAGCTAGACCAGGACATGATGGAGATGGATGGTTTCTAGATTAATTGCGCGATTGGGGTATTGCCAGGTGTCATTGGGATAGAATGCGAGACAAAAGCATGCAAAGCTGTAACATAGTTCTAACATAATCAGAGAATGCTATTAAATTCGTCTAACTGTACATCGCTCCCATGCAATGCTGTATCAAAAGTCTCAGGAGGGGAATCTAACTGAATCATCAAATCGATGCAAGTCTGAAAATAACTGCCAAAACGCCATATGCTCTCCATTCGTTCCCATGTGCCTTGTTGTCTTGGTAAGGATATCACCGGCTAAACACCCCAAAAAGAAACCGTCGTCTAGTCTACCAAAAGTCTCTTTGCAGCCTTAGCAGCCCGAAGAGCAGGAAGAGAGTGAGCCCGCCCTGGTTTCCTCCCAATTTCAATGCATAACATTCGAATAAAATCGTGATTTGTCCAGTAGCTGGAGTGTGCGCTGAGCATGTTCAAATACTGAATCTCCAAAGGTCCTCCCCCTGAGCGTAGGAACCAGTCAATTTGACCATTATCATTTAGTAAGAATGCCTTCCTCTCGGCAATTTCCTCGCGGGTAAAATCGTGTACTTCGAGCTCCAACTGAGACGGGAGCCGTATCGTTGAAGGTCGCTCTGGCTCTGGGGCGAGTGGGTTTGGCGCTGGTGCTATGCCTGGCACAACCCCGCGCATTGCGGCGCCGAAGGACTTCCAGATAGAGCCAGAAATATTGGGAACGTACGCCTTTTTGAGGCTCGCTGCGTAAATGGGATCCACGGCGCCGTTGAGAAGATAGGCAATAGGATCCTCCTTTGCAAGGATGTTGTAGATGTTGTCCACGGCAAGGCAGCCAAAAGTGCCAGCCTCTGCTACCACGTCCTGAGATACAATATCGCTAGGGTCAGCTCCAGGCTTCGTTCGACCATGGCGAGGCATGAGTGTGCCGCGCTCTAGAAGGAGGAAGAATCCTGCTGGGCTGCCTGCCAGGAAAAGGTTCTTCGTGTCAAATTCGAAGAATCGAGTCTCGGGCTCCTTTCGTGTCAAGTCCATTCTAGGTACCGTAGTTGGTTGGTTCGAGAGAACCTCGAGAGCCATTGCACTTCCAAGCGAGTGTCCGATCATATGAACGCGTCCATGTTCGGCAAAGCCTGGATTGTTGCGACACCAGAGTCGGTAGACACGGTTTGCTTCTGATACAAGCGCTTTGATCATCTTGCCCTTGTGGTGGGACATGTAGAAGGGGATATCGAACATGATGTCTGATATCATGCTGCGAACTGCAGGGATTGTATCAGGCTCAATATCTTTGAGTCCAAACCCTTCCGGGGTGTATTCCTCCTTATCTTCCTCTCTCATTGGCCCTCCGTCTTCGAACGAAAGACCCATTCTCCAGTTCAGAGGGAGAATCATGAGACCGTTTTGATCCTCGCGCAGAACCTCCTTCACTAAAGGGCTCTGTAGTTCAATATTGACGGCTCGGCGGAAGCCATTGATGGCATGAGTGAAATGGAAACTCTCGACTCTCTCTGCAAATTTCTGGCCAATACCGTGAGCCACAAGAACCAGGTCAGTAACCTGACGCTTCTCCTTATCGGCTTTGCAAGCAGCGCATACATCTTGCCCACTACTCTCGTGTGACTCGTCAGCCGCTGATGCGCCTGCTTTGTTTGGTGTCTGTTTCTTGTGATGCAGACGTTCCCATGTAACTCGATCGAACCCTCGAACAACAGGGACTCCAACAGTCACACCTTTCATGACTTTCAATACTGGTCGTCGGCCATAGTACGCTGAGGGTTTCAAGCTCGGCTTTAATAGGAACGCTTCGGTGGCGTTCTTATATAGCACATGGTAGTTCGAGTATGGTCGCGTCGGATGGTGTACCTCATCTGAAGCGCTCTTTACCACAGGGGTCGTATCGATGGTCCCTTCAGCAGCAGCCTCACCACGAAAGCAACGAGCGGCGCAAAATGAATCTGTCGGTATAGATGGTTCCGGGAAGTCGTCCCCAGATCCTACCTCCGATTCTTTAGGCCAGAGCTTATGCGAGACCTTCTCTTCACCCAATGGTCCGACGTCTATAGCGCATCGGAGTTCATCACTCCAAGTCTCTGTCCACGGTTGCAAATCATGGTAGCCGGCTTCCAGTTGGTTCGCCACAGCGGGCGGAATTGGAAGCATCGTGTCTCTGTATCATGTCAGTGATCGTTTCCTCCATCCAAACCAGAAGCGTTACCTGTAGAACCACGTGGCTCGTGCAACAACCGCGACATCGTTAATAGGAGACCAGTATATCGGCTTCATTTGAAGCATCGGCAAGGAAACCATGTGCAGCCTTGATATTCCAACCGCAACCTCTGCAACACTGGGTTGGTTATCCTCAACCGCCTTTTTGTCTTTCTGAGTTACGGTCGGCACAGCATCTTCCCGATCTGTTGTGGCTCGAGGTTGGTCTTGAGCTCGGGCGACATCCCGTACAGGACCACCAATGCTAGGAAACGGGAGAGATCCAGGCTCCGACTGTGTGTCCGGGCTTCCCACGCGTACGAATGGCCTGCCAGATATTCCATCATCCAGGACTGGTGGCCGTGAGTGCCCCAGGCTTCCAACAGGTGTTTGGGATCGAGGCGACTGCCTATTAGGTTGCGATATCGAGAGACTGTTGGTTCTCGTTCTCGTTTCACTAATGGTCGATCGACGCCTAGAACTTTGAGCCTCTGTAGCCGTCTTGGTGATTCGAGCTATCGGATGGTTTGTGTTGGTTGTCGAAGCAGTTCCTGGGCGGCTCGATGGCGTGCTATCTGATAACGGTTGACCCTCGACCTCGTTACTGGCCTGTTGTTTCAATCTGCCAAGTGCAAGAACAATCTGCTGCGTGACTTCATCGATGCTCAGAGCCAAGTTCCGTTTCCTGACCAGAGAGCAGAAAGCTCTTTCAAGTTCTTCTGAGACGTCAAGCACCAACTCGGAGCAACAAGCCGCCACTGGAGTTGCGGGCAGAAAATCACTGGTTGGTGCTGCTACGTCCTGCGGCTGGTAACCTTTACGATGCCTTTCCCAGTGCTTTATGGTAATAGCTTGAATAAGCGAGGCCAGCTTGTCTGTATCGAATTGAGGTGTGCCTGGGCTCGCTAACGCTTCTTGATGAGCGCCACGGGCAGACTCGGACATAAGACTCAACCAGGCCTTCTCGAGCGCATTATTATCGCCTCGCGCAAAGGGACGCACTTGGCCCTTGTTTGTCTTGGTATCGGCACCAACGGTTGAGGACGTCGAGAGAGGATCATCGATAGGGATAACGGACGAGTAGAAGAACTGAGCTTCGATCGGGGGAACCTCGTCTTCACGCTGAACTCGGGCTACGGGAGCCAGGCGGCACTTGGCGCCGTAAGTGTGATGGTCGTCTGTCATATTGATTATTTCTCCGTCCAAAGCTTCGAAGCGACAGAACCCGTGCAACTCTGGAGGGACCAGCTGCTGTGTCTCGATGACAACGCGGTCAGGACGAGCCTCTCGGGGCAGCTGTATATGGCGAAGAAGTCGGTCGTGCCATAGAGGCTTGAGCTTCGTTCGCTGTTCGCTCACAAATCTATAGAAATTGTAGCAAGGGGAAGAAGCCCCTCGCCCAAGGCTTCACCGATATGGCCTGCGATTCAAGGGCGCGATGACGTGGGGATGCGCTGGACTGCGCGTCTGCCTTTAAAATGTGGGTCCGTCGGCAAGTACCTTATCTGGATCATCATGTACTATACGGCATATCCCTGGTATGATATACATTCGAATGGCTGAAAGGAACTTCAAGACACTCTTCTAGAAGATCCATCTCGACGCCAAACGGCATCACATGCATTAGGTTACGCCGCTGCCACGTAGACCAGCATGTCACTAATAACAACCTCAGGTCAACAAATAATAGTCCAGCATCCAGTTAGAGACGCCCTGAAGGCCACCTAATGATATACAATGATGGACAACTCGCAGGATTTACGCAGTCATCTTGATAACCGAATTTGACACAAGATGCGATGCATCATATAATGCCGAATAGCATGATCCAATCGGGTAAAAGAGCTAGAGCACGAATTTAGGAAGCGAAATGGCTTTCATTATCGTTAGGATAGCTCGGTTCACTCAGTTTGAACCCGGGCGATGATCCATGAACCCCTGTTACCAGTGGACATTATCGCTTGCTCAGGTCTTTTAGCCCATTCTTGTCAATGTGAAATATCTGATCCTCACTCAGTTCAACTACCGGCATTGGATAGGTAGTATCCATAACAATACAAAATTCCTGGGGTCATAAATCATATGTAGCAATAACGGTGACTAAAATATGGAGGTCGCCGTCCAAAAGCAAAGAGACCAACGATCCATGTCCTCTTACGAGAAATGCTAGTGTGAACCTCGGTTCGACGATAATTTACAACCCCAAGTAATTTCAATGCGACAGGCTGGGCAAAGCAAAGAGATGAGCCCGCTTACTTTAGTCGCATAGCATATCCTGACAAATTGGTCTCTCAAGAGTGGGACTTTCAACAAAAGACCCCTCTAGCAACAAGCTTCCTGATCGAGATACGATTTGTAAAGGTTTTGCAAATGCCGAGGTCAAGAGATTCAACATGCCGCTGTTGCGAGGTGGGCAGAATGCGCAGCATGGGCTCGCATGTGGAAAGACGACCAAGGAGGTTCCCTAGTTTCCCTTCTTCCAGGATTCGGTGCTTCGTATTCTGAAGTTCTCGTGCAAGTACGTCCGCTTTGTCCAAAAGATACAGCCACGAGTTGACCGGCAAGACTCGGCAGTTGGGATACAGTTTGCTACTGAAACATGTCCTGTTTCCATGATGGATTTCCAGTCTATTAGTCGATTGATCGACTTGCGCAATGTCTCGTGAAGAGAAAACGGGCACATCTAAAGCACGTGAGTTAGCAAATCCCAATATCATAAGAAGCACTGAGCCATGTTATAGTAGGTCAATTTACCTTGAGTACCCCTAAATCGAGCCTTCTATGCTGTATTGTACCGGAAACGCATAAAACCTAGTGCAGAAGCAAAGGCTATGCAAACGGTTCCCTTTAAGCACCTCTGGGTGGATCAATGCATAATAATATGCATATCCAAAGTGTAACGAATCACCGCCAATTAATGGTCAGTCGTGGGTTGTAGCAAAGTCTATCCGGGGCGGCGAGGGTCCAGTCCGGATGGTCTTGTTGGGCTAACGATACCCAAACCTGTGAATCCTGGGCCTTGCAAGTTGAGTGTGCCAATGTCAAATCGCTTCGAACAACCGTCTTCCATGTGTCTAAACAATTGGTCCACGTTAGTGCCTGTATCCACCAGAGAGAATCTACAGACTTACCTTCTCAAAGTGTCTTTGCGGGCAAAGAGACGTCCACAGTAGTCGCACTTGTGGTTGCGCTCCTTCATGTGGACGCTCTGATGATGTCGCTGAAGATCAGTCTTTCGCACAAACTTCTTGGTGCACCCGTCAACCGTGCAAGGGAAAGGGTATTCCCGCTTCTCGTCGTGGGTCTCCAGATGTGACTTGTAGTTGTAGCTGCGACTGAAGAACTTTCCACATCCCTTCACCTCACATTGAAAGTTCGCCTCCTCCTTCGATGTGTGTTTCCTGGTGGGTCTCTTGACCTTGTTCGTTTTCAACAACCTTCTCTCCTGACCAAGATCAGGCATTTGGGCTTGCTGGGGAGAGTAGAACTGAGACACTTCATATTCTTGCTTGGGCCAAGTCGTTGAAGCACCTGCGCCCATGTTGGGAGGCAGATTCGGAGTGAAGGGGCCTCCATCGGTATGATAGGTGGCAGCACTTGGGCCAGGAGCCGAGTAGGGCTGCGGTTCATACCCCTGACTATAACCGCCAACAGAGCCTTCTATCCTAAACCTGGAGTTAGATGGATCTTGCAAGTATCCATATGGTGGTCTTGGTCCTATTGTGGGCGCTCGCGCAGACTGGCTGGTGGAAGGTAGCGAGGGTTCATGGACTGAAGGGTTCCGGCTCGCTGGCATATAAGCTTCATGAGTTTGATATGGAGCAGGCAAGCAAGAATCGTATGCCGCAAATGCGTTGAAGTCGGAATGCAGAGCATCAGGTTCTACTGAACTGGAAGATGTTGTACTTGTTCCCGCCACCAAGCCGTCCGGGGTCACCCAAGCATTGCTGCCGTGGTCCATGGGAGGCGGCGATAGAAGCTCAGTTTGGGGTACTGAGAACCAACGAGCGTGGTGGGAATACGAATCCGGTTCCAAGTCTGACTGTGAAACACCTGTTGAAACAGCCTGCTGGAATGGAGAGTCGTAGCAAGACTCCAGGCGATTCGGGGGGCAAGAGGTGTCAGGACTGGACGAACTCGTCTCGAAGAACTGTGAATACTGCGACACTGGAGAGTTCGAGGTCGAGGGAGGTGTAAGGTACATATTTGAGATCGTTGAATGGATGGATGCGAGGGTCGGGTTAGAATCCGTGGGGAGGCTAGGGTCTCATGAGCCATGCACTTCCGGTAGGTAGAGAACCGCAGGCCACAGGCACCGTTAGATTAGGTACTGCAATGAGCAAAGATTCATCGACCAAGTTGGGAAGCCCCATGACGGGGTACGAGTTGGATAAATACGACGAGCGCACAACCAACAGTCTAGAGGAGCAGAGGCAGAATCAGAGGCAGAGGCAGAGGCAGACGGTGGCAACAAAGACGAACGTCGACCAGACCCAAGTCCTGGACGATTTACAGGGAATACCGATTACTTAGATCCCCTTTGACGAAGCTACCATCGATGAATTAGACCCAGGCGAGGATTGTCGAAGGATCAGACTCCGCTTGCATGGGGGCATGGGAAACAGGCAAGACAGGCTAGACAGGCGACAGGCTACAGTACAGAGACTAGACAGGCAGGACCAAGGTGGGGAGACGGGTAGCTTTGGCGTTCACGGCTAGAGAGCCACTGGGAAGGTGTCGAGAAGCGGGTGACGGGGCCGGGAGGAGAGCGAAATGAGGTCTAGGCCAGGATGTAGTTCGCCAACCACACGGCCGGGCCATCTTGGCCCTTGCCTTGACAGATCTCGCGGGTGAGTCGAGCGAGGTAGATAACGGTATCGCTAGGACCGTTTGCTGTCACTTGTCGAGGGTCAAACCAACCAAGCAAAATGCGTGGAACTCGCCCGTTGACCTACACTCTCGAACTAAGGTACAAAGGGCCGCATTCCGCAGAGAGCAGGGTTCCTGGCGAGAGCAGTATCTTTGTTGGACGGGACCACATGGTTGGGTTGGGTCTGGTCTTGGTGCAACGATAACGAACAAAGCAACAGGAACCAAGAGTCCAGGCCAGGCTTGGAACGCGTCCGGACGTGAACCATGTTCGTGGTTCCTCCCAGACTGATGCCATCGTCCCATTGTGCAATTGGGGGATTCTCCACCTCGAAGAACCAACACACTCGGAAGATTTCGAGTGCACTGCCTATTGAATCAAGCATGCGCACAGCCCCCAATTGGCAGGCTGGCCCATGCAGTTTAAGCACTTATAGTACCACCACCGTAAATGCGGGTGCGTGAGAACCAACGGTGGTCCGTGGTCCGTGGTCCGTGGTCCATCTGTCATTAGCATCCTGTCTGGTTGTTGTTCATTATCTGACTGAGGTGTCTTTGGGGAACACGTTGGTATGTAGATCCGCCGGTACAGAAACAAGGAAAATGGCGACTGTTTCGACGTCATGGATGCCATTCATAGTTATTTCCAGTTCCACTCAGCTCCATCAGCCAGTTAGTTGTTGTGGGAATAAATGGCTGGCTTCCATTGTTGATGATACCATGATAATCGACCAGATTATCTCCTTCTGTGTTGGTCATAAACTACTTAGGCCTACCTAATTTGAGATCCGACGGATCAAGAATGAAGCTGCCATCATCATCAGGGCAGACCAAGATCATAGCCAACGGATCAGGTGGTGCGACTCGTGCGAGTCCGGCTCAGTGCAAGCCAGGGGAATGGTAAAGCCAAGACCACAACCGGGCTAGATCCGAAGAGCCGATACGGTAATGTACGAGGGCAACGGTTCGAGGCCGAGGAATCCCCAGAGGATAATAGGAAAAGAACCCCTGGTCGTACCGGTCAAGTGCTTGTCGTTGGGACAGGGCCGTGACTCCGGTCTGGAGATGTGATATGTGGAAGCCCAAGAAATCCACTCATCTCCAATTTATCCCTACACATTGCACGGAATAATTAAGTGGGCGCGGTGGAAGTGGGTCAGGAACTTGTGGAGTGGAACGATGTAACGAAAAGACAGTGTTGAAGACATCTTGGGACGGCCTCGACGACCCCCCTTTGGTGCGCAAAGAGAAGCTTTTTAGTGGAAGTTGGCGGCTGTCTACAGTGCATATGACCTTACCAGAATTGGAAGTAGATATCGGCATGTTCCTGGCCTCAACGGCCGGTGGCGCCCCGCAATATGCCCAGGTCTGAGCATTCTCATCGGTTTGTAGTTAGTCTTTCTACACTTGTATGTATCCAACCTTCGACTGGTGTTCACACCCGCAACTTGACTTTGTAAATAGCCTTAATTGTTAGACGCAACCAAAGCATTGCTGTACGCAAGTAAAGCCCTACAGCGGCGGCCCGGTCCTTCTAATGCACCGTTCTTACGCTGCGCCCGCTGCGTAGTTCAGGCCTAGGGGGTTCTTCTGCAGCTGAGATAGACTACTGTAACTAACCCTGACAGCCACCCCGGACGTCGAGCGATGAGCACCTTGTTTTCGTCGTCGTTGAAAACAACAAGATCTCGTTTTACGGACCATGCGCCTAGGGGAGAGGAAAAGCGCATCCGAGAGACACAACTGCGCTAAATGATGACGCTGCGCTGCACTGCGCTGCGTGTGTGTCAGTGACCACGGAGAAATCGACTGCGGGTGTTCATCATCAGCTACCTCACTTTGAGTGCTACCTCTCTTTTGCTTCCGGTTCTTTGGTCCATCCGTCTCTAACCTCCACTAACCTAGCGACGTACGAGGTAAAGTCGCGACAAGTATGCCCGAGTGAGCCAAAAGCCAAGACAAACGGACGTCCGAGCGTTCTAGGGTCCCTGGATGACAGGCTTGACAGGCGCACCAGGTTTTGCCGCCGAGACGCCATGCCATGCCATCTCATGGGCCGCGAAAGGCGAGCGCGCGCGATTTGTTTTGTTCCTGGAAGAGCCAGATGCTTCTCTCTTTACTTCGCTACCTGATATACGTCGTTGCTCATTGGCCATGAGCTATGCTTTGATTTTTGAGCTGAATGGCCCTGATGATTGCACCTTCAAAGTTGATTAGATCCGAGCTCTCCTAGAACCAGATCTAGAGCATAGCCTCTTTCAACAACGTCGACCAGCGTCTTGCCCGCAGTACTGATGTAGCTGAGAGAACTCCATCAATATTTCGTTCTTTTTGGATGAATGGATCCCTCGAGGTGATGCAAGAATTTGCACATCAACTTGCTACACATCGTGTTTTCGGGGCGACTGAGTATACCAGTAGCCAAGGGACCAGGGTATGGTGCCGTAACCTGGTACCTTGTAGGAGAAAACATCTCAGTCTCTTCCTCGGTACGCTCCGGCGACGAAAACTCTGCATCGAGAAAAGATTTACTTGTTCTATCGTTCAAGCTCTTCAATGATATAATTGTGCAAACTTATACGGCTGCTTCCACGTTAAAGTAACTCCAGTATACACCATCAGTCATCAAGTTTGTACGGCATCCGGCTTACTCTTCTTGTCGATTTCGCAATTCATGCCAAATGTAGATGATGTATAATTAAGAGTAAGTAGGCATATCAGCCACTTTCGTCAGCTGAGTTCTTGGCCTTTACGAATAAGTAGCTATCGTTCGTGCAATTACTATTCGCGAAGAGCATGTTTGAAGAAAGTCCCAAAACTGCAATCACCGATCGGTTGGCACACGAGCTTAACTCATAGGCAGCTCTCAACTGGCTCGAGGGTCGAGACTCTGGTAGATAGACAAGGGTCAGAGAGGGGTGAATGCGCACAATCTTGACTGACTCCTCGGTTACCCTGTTCCTATCACCTGCAGAAGGTTCTGCATTAGGAATGCCATGGGCCGTAGTAAAAGTGGTAGTTACTACGGTTCTATTGGGACCGTCGACTTTAGATCCTTGATGCTTGCCGGGATTGCATTGCCCACCATGTTGGTTGCCAAATAGCTCTTGGCAGCTATTTAACATGACTGACAGCTGTTGATAGCATGTACTTGCTCAGTCAATGATATAAAACCAGGTGCTCTTTAACAAGAATAGAACATATTATTCCGAGCTGAATGGTCATTCACGTCGTGTTGGCTTGACCACGGTGAAAACTGGGAAAGTAAGCAAGCATTGAAACACAGCTCCATGACCTAAACGGTTGTGACATGCATCTCAATTAGGGTTTCTTTGACAGTCTCTTTAAAAACGCCATCTCCGCGTGAACCATCCGTGCCCAAGTCTCGATCGATCCCCAGCTTAAACCTTTCCTCTTGATCAGGGGTTCGCGAAGATCCCTTCCACTTGGAGCCTTCACGGGCATGCATACCGTGATGATCTTGAGGATCTTGAAGATCTCACGGCTAGCCTCACCCGGTCTGATAATGGAAGGTCACACAGAAATACCCTGAGTTGAGTCACCAAAAACGGAAACCTACCCGCCTCGTGCCTTCCATCTTGGTCTGTTACTGCAGTACATAGGTACCTACCTTACCTGCATCCTTGTCACCTCTGTTAGTCGTGATATCGTGACGAGACTTGTAGTACCTACATGCACAGCATAGCCTCAGGGCTGCTGTGGCGGCCGCTCTCCGGCTTGATCGTGCCTTGGAGTCTAGAGTCGATCTAGATTGCACAACCAGACCCCTATTTCTATTTCAAATAAACTCATCCTTTCACCTGCAAGATATGCTGACATGTTTAAGAGAAAATTGATGGTTTTGACTTCAAGTGTGAGAAGTATAGTACAGCTGCAAGTGGCGTGGTGATGGAAACGGTATTGTCGTTGGTGGTACAATTCTTCATATGTCTATCAGTCTCGAGACATTATCCTGCTTCTATTTAGGTAGGCCAGGCACGAACGATCAAAGAACCAAATATATCTGCACAACATAGCCCGATTACTTTGACCTTGCCTTAGCTGCATCATGGCCCATCCTTCGGGCCAGGCAAAAACCTCTCACTGAGAAACATCCTACCTAGGGGAAAAGAATCCTGACACCTGTAGTCGAACTTAAAAAGCGCCATCGTACATAAACGACGCTGGGGTTTATTATCGCACAACCGTCCTCGGCTCGATGGGTATCAGATGTTTGCCGTTGTATCTGTTGAGCGCAGCTTCAAGGGTTCGTTCGGTTCCCCTGAGCTTACATGTGGCTCGCTTTAAGCGAAGCCTTTAGCGAGTTGCCAGAAGTTGTCCATCTTCGTCCGCGAGAGTGCATCTCTCGCTTCTGAGTCTGTCTCGCAGACCTTACTCCCCCACTTCCTGAACGCTCGCGCCTTCTCTTCGCCCTCAAAGACGAGCTTGCATTCATTCATCGACATGTCTTTAAGCTCGCCGTTATCCTTTTCGGCGAGAAGCCAGTCGCGTGTAGAGCCTTGCTTTCCATCTCGGTCTCTTGACGGCGAATTCTCGGTCCAGTCGATTCGGTTAAGCATAAGCTTCTTGTACTTCTTGATACTCCATTCACCTCCCTCCACAATCACCAGGTTGAATTTGGGATGCATAATGCATATTCCCGTAAGCGCCAATTGATCAGCATTAACACCGATCTTGTATCGGTGTTGTCCGTTCGCCAAGCTTCCAATCTTAAAAACCAGCATGTGAATGCCCTTTTCGGCGTCCTTCTGCTGATTTGTAGCCAGCTTGTCGTGTTTTTGGTCCTTGGTGAGTTTCCTGTCTTCATTCGTCTCAACGTGTTTTTGGTGGCGGTCTGCAATCTCGCGGTTCACTCGTGCCTCGACAGCGGTAGGATCCTTGACAGCAACTAAACAAATATCAGCATGTAGTGAGATAGGTAGCAAGGGATGCTTAGCTTACCGTCACCAAGAACTCGCATCAGATTACCCTTCTTGACCTTGGGGGGAGGCGCTGGCACCAATCCCAAGCGAATCTTAGCTTGCATCTCCTTCAGCTCGGCCATTCTGCGCTGCCGTCGTAACTTAGCTTGTTCCCTCGATGTCAAAAACATCGGCTTAGCAGCGGGGACATGTCTGTCTTGAGGTGGTTCGAGAGCAACTGGATGTTGAATGTATTCGGTGATGATGCTGTCGGGTGTCTTGAGTTTGAGTTTTGAAGGATCGTCCAGGACCTCGTAACTTCCTCCATCCACAAGTCCTTCATCCCACCATTCGATTTCTGGTGGTGCATCCACGACAAAATTCCGTTCCACATCGAGGTCGTCATCAATACCGGCTTTTCGGGTTTGCTCTGCGATTCGCTTCTTCATCGCCTCAAGGGCAGCTTGTCGACGGAGAGCATTGGCTTGGGCGATATATTTGCCTTTCTGATTGAACACTAGCGATCGAGACTGTCGTGCTTTTCCTCCACCTGGTTGTGTTGAAAGATTGGGATCGTAATAGGGGTTTTCTCCATTTTCTAGTTTGAGAGAACCAGGCCTAGATGTACCTTGCGACCGAGACCTATCTGCTCGCGCATTTGACGGTGTGGGTGTCGATTCCTTTGCCTTGCTTGCGGGTTTGTATGATCCCAAATCTTCCAAAGCAGGATGAAGGCCGACGTTTAAACCACCCTTGGCTTTGCTGCTTCCGATTGCCGCGGCGACACGAGCCTTGAGCGCAGCCATTCTATCAGCAGCAGACTCGGATTTCTGCACTCGTGATGAGGCATCGTGACGCGGCCCAAGGCCAGGGGATTGACTTTTTCGCTCCATAGCTGAGCTACGTCTCAAGCTGATGTGAACCTGCCCTTTTGTTGAGGCTGGCAAGAGTTACTCCAGCGGTTTCCGCGAGTCGCAGCTGTGCCTAGCCCTTCGGTGAGCGGAATCGTTTAGTTCGTGTGTCGAGTCAATAGTTCAAGATTCCTGTAGAGCGAGTTTAAATGTTCCGGTAGTTGTGGGATGCGCGTTGGATGAGGGGGCTTTGAAAGATGATGCTAATGATGGCACCGCATGGAGTCGCTTGGAGTCGCGCGCAACACGGACTACGCAAGAGTCGGCCTAAAATTCTGCCGTCCCGCACCGCCAAAAAATTGTTTTCCGCGAAGGTCCCCACTACCTTCACGATTTACCTTCTCTTCGCATGCTGCGCTGGGGAATGGATTTCGTCGGTTAACGCAAAGACGTCGCTCAATCGCTAAATTCTTCGCTCGATAGAGCGACAGCAACGTCATTATGAATATCGCACAGCCGGTCTCCTCCGGCGTGGAGAGCGTTGAGTTCACGTTCTTGTCGCCCAAGGAAATCCGAGCTATGTCTGTAAAGCGAATTGAGAACGACAGTACTTTCGACAATCTTCTCAATCCTGTTCCAGGTGGTCTTTATGATCCTGCTCTAGGTTCTTGGGGCGATGCGCCGTAAGTTCCGATCTATATCAGTTGGAAATTAACGAGGACGGACTCTTACAGTTCAATCATAGATGCACCACATGTAACCTGAACCAGGCTACATGCCCCGGCCATGCCGGTCACATCCAGCTTCCCGTCCCAGTCTACCATCCAGTGTTTATGGACCAGGCCTATCGACTTCTGAAGGCCGCTTGCGTTTACTGTAAAGGTTTCCGACTTCCTCAAAAGGAACTCCACAAATACGTGTGCAAGTTGAAGCTCCTTCAGCATGGTCTGATTCAAGAAGCCCATATGGTGGGCGTCATTGGCGAGAATGATTTGGCCATTGAACTGGGAGATTTCTCTGGACTGGAGAGCGAGGCAGAAGAGGAGGGCGGTAGCAACTCGATCGACAGCGTAACTCGCGCAAGAGACAAGTACGTCGACAAGTGTCTCCGAGGTATCAAGATCAAGCGAGGCGATGCAAAGAGAGGAAAGCACGAAGGCTCGAGCGAGATGCGACGCGAGATCATCAAGGAATTTCTTGCTGAGATCACCAAGAGGAGGGTTTGCGCCAGCTGTGGCGGCATTTCGCCTTCATACCGCAAGGATCGATTCGTCAAGGTTTTCGAGAGATCTCTGTCTGACAAGGAGAAGGCCAAGATGGCCCAGAAGAACTTCAAGCAAGCTGATGCCATGGCTAGAGTTCAACAGATCACAACAAAACAAAAACCTGATGGCTACTCATCCGACGAGGGTGTTGCAGATGTGAGCTCACCGACTCAGCAGAGGTCGCGTGTTGATGCAGATGGTGTCGATGAGGACACCGAAATGCTAGATGCCGCTGACCCTGTCGCTTTTGCTTCTGCTTCACAGCGATATATCAGCGCGATGGAGGTTCGGGCTCGTCTAAACGAACTCTTCGCCAAAGAGCAAGAATTGGTTTCCTTACTATACAACGCGAAACCCCCAACTCGAAGCTCTACGAAGGTTACCCCCGACATGTTCTTCTTGACGACTATCCTAGTTCCTCCCAACCGCTACCGCCCAGAAGCTCGAACAGGCGAATCCCAAATCTCGGAGGCTCAACAAAACTCTCTTTACAAGAACATCCTCAGAGGTTGCGGGACGATCGCACGACTACACACGCAGTTACAACAGGAGTCAGCAGATGTAAATCAATTGCACCAGGCCTGGACAGAACTACAGGAGGCGATCAATGCGCTCATCGATAAGAACAAAAACCCTGTACAAGGTGCGGCGGCGGCGCGCAACGAGGATGGTATCAAGCAGAAGCTCGAGAAGAAAGAGGGTCTTTTCCGAAAGAATATGATGGGAAAGCGTGTCAACTACGCCGCCCGAAGTGTCATTTCACCCGATCCCAATATCGAGACCAACGAAATCGGTGTCCCACCTGTTTTTGCGAAGAAGCTGACATACCCCGAGCCTGTGACGAGCCACAACTTCCGGGACATGCAACAAGCAGTCATCAACGGTGTTGACAAGTGGCCTGGCGCTTTTGCTATCGAGAACGAAAACGGCCAGATCGTTAACCTTCGAAACAAGTCGGCCGACGACCGTGTATCCTTAGCTAATCAGCTGCTTGCTCCCACAAGTAGCAATGCTGCTCGAACCAGGAACAAGAAGGTCTATCGTCACTTGACCAACGGTGATGTTGTCCTGATGAACCGACAGCCGACTCTTCACAAGCCGTCCATCATGGGCCATCGAGTTCGAGTTCTTCCTGGCGAAAAGACAATCCGAATGCACTACGCCAACTGTAACACATACAATGCCGATTTCGACGGTGACGAAATGAATATGCATTTCCCGCAAAACGAAGTCGCCCGAGCCGAAGCCCTCCAGATTGCCGATACCGATCACCAATACCTCTCTGGTACCGCTGGAAAGCCTCTCCGAGGTCTTATTCAGGATCATATCTCCGTATCCGTAGCCCTCTGCAATCGCGACACTTTCTTCACCAAAGGCGATTATCAACAGTTAGTCTACAACGCGCTGCGTCCTGAGAGTGGCCATATCGTCGGCGAAAGAATCGAGCTTGTTGCTCCAGCAGTTATTCGACCCGTTGCCCGATGGACCGGAAAGCAAGTCATCACCACCATCCTGAAGAATATGCAGCCCCCCAACTGCGGCGGACTTTCCATGAAGGCAGAGACACAGATCAAGGCCAGCCAGTGGGGCAAGAACTCTGAAGAAGGCATTGTTCTATTCCAGGATGGTGAATTTATCACTGGAATCCTGGACAAGTCACAGATTGGTCCCAGCTCTGGTGGTGTCGTTCATGCTGTTCATGAGATTTATGGCCCTGCTATTGCAGGTAAGCTGTTGAGTAGTCTTGGTAGACTTCTGACGAGATACCTCAATATGCGAGCTTTCTCTTGTGGTATGGATGATTTGAGACTCACGCCTGAAGGAGAGCGAGCTCGACGATCAGCACTTGTGCCTGCTGACTCGGTCGGTCTCAAGGTTGCGTCTGGATATGTTTCGCTTGAGCAAAACCCTGGTCCTAGAGATCCTCTGCTACTTGAGCGTCTCGAGGAGGTGCTTCGCGACGACAGTAAACAGGAAGGCCTGGATCTTCTGATGAAGGAAGGTCTCAGTGGTATTACGGACAAGATTCAAACAGCCACTATGCCCATCGGTCTAGAGAAGTCCTTCCCCTTCAACCAGATGCAGGCCATGACAACATCTGGTGCGAAGGGATCCAGAGTCAACGCTTCCCTGATTTCTTGTAACCTTGGTCAGCAGGTTCTGGAAGGTCGCCGTGTGCCTATCATGGTCAGTGGCAAGTCGTTGCCATGCTTCAACCCATTCGAGACCCATGCTCGAGCTGGTGGCTACATTGTGCAGCGTTTCCTTACAGGCATTCGACCCCAGGAGTATTATTTCCATCACATGGCCGGCCGAGAAGGTCTGATTGATACTGCTGTCAAGACATCTCGTTCCGGTTATCTGCAGAGATGTGTAATCAAGGGTATGGAAGGTCTGACTGTCGCGTACGATACCACCGTGCGAGACGCTGATGGCTCCATGATCCAGTTCCTTTACGGCGAGGATGGTCTTGATGTTTCCAAGCAGAAGTACTTGACAGACTTCAGCTTCATCTTGGAGAACGTTACCTCGGAGGCTGCTCAGCTCCGATATGACCCCAGCATTGGAGAGCGACTCGGCATGCACCGCGATTCTATCACCAAGTACATGAAGAAGGCTCTCAGGCATAACAAGGTCAACGATCCTAAGGCTCAAGAACCGCTCTCGGGTCTATTCAACCCGGCCACCACTGCCTTTGCCACATCCGAAAATTTCTACGAGGCCATGACTTCTTACCTCAAAGAGAATAAGGACGGTCTTGTGCGAGATAAGTCGGATAAGAAGAAGCTTGCACTCTCTCGTGTGAGCCTCAACCGGAAGAACGCGGAGATGCTGTTTGCAATGAAGTATTTGCGCTCTCTTGTAGAGCCCGGAGAAGCTGTTGGTATCGTGGCAGGTCAATCCGTGGGTGAACCTTCAACGCAGATGACACTGAACACCTTCCATTTGGCTGGTCACTCTGCTAAGAACGTCACGCTGGGTATTCCACGTCTGCGAGAAATTCTCATGACTGCAAGTGATAAGATATCTACACCAGCCATGTCGATTTACCCGATTGAGGAGATGTCTGCTGAGGATGCGGAGATCTTCGCCAAGTCCATCTCAGTGTTGCCTCTCGGCTATGTCCTCGATAGCATCAATGTCGAGGAGAAGGTTGGCCGTGGTAAGATGTACGGTGCAGCCAAGATTTACAAGATCGACATCAAGTTCTTCGACTCCAAGGAATATACCAAGACGTATGCCATCAGTATCTCGGACGTTGTTGAAGCAGTTGAAAGGAAGCTGCTTCACCGACTACTAGCTCTTGTCAAGAGGGACATCAAGAAGCGACAGACAATGTCTACAATGGCCACCCCCGAGGTCGGTGTCAAGGCCGGTGTCGTAGAAACGGCTGCTCCTGATGCTGAAGCTGCCGGCAACTTTGACGATGACGACGACGATGACGAAGGCGATGATGATGCGACAAACGCCAAGCAGCGAGCCAACAGAAGCGAGGCAGTGTCGTACGGTCCCAACGATGACGATGATGATGTCGTCCAGCACGAGATGGAGCAGGATGCTGCCGATGTCGATGCGGACGATGAAGGCTTTGGTGGCAGCCCCCGCCAGGGAGCCGAAGAGGAGGACGGCGAGGACGGTATTAACTGGTCTGCAAAGGCACGAACCAACCGTGTTCTCGAGGCGTACGCCGAGGTTACAGACTTTTCATTCGATGAGAAGAATGGAACTGATTGCAGCTTCACGCTCGAGTTCGAATCGACTATCCCCAAGGTGCTGATGCTCAATCTTGTCCAGGACGCTGTGAAGAAGACTGTGATCCAGGAGATCTCTGGCGTTGGAGCCTGCACTTTCGTCGAGGAGAAGGGCGCAAAGGTTATTCACACAGCGGGTGTGAACTTGCAGGCGATGCAGAGGTACAGCGATTTCATCGACCCCAACCGCATCCAGACCAACGACATCGCTTCTGTGTTGGCCACGTACGGTGTTGAGGCGGCGCGACAGAATATCGTGCAGGAGCTTGCAGGCGTTTTCGGATCTCACGGCATCAAGGTCGACAACCGTCATCTGAACCTGATTGGAGACCACATGACAAGGAACGGTAGCTTCACGCCGTTCAACCGAATGGGTCTGAAGGGCAATGTCAGCCCGTTCACCAAGATGAGTTTCGAGACGACACTGGCATTCCTCAAGGATGCTGTGCTGGATGGTGACTGGGATGATCTGTCTACGCCCAGTGGTCGGCTGGTGATGGGCAGACTTGGAAAGGTTGGCACGGGTGGATTCGATGTTTTGGCGCAGCTTCCTACATATCATGTTGATTCTCTGGCGTAATTAGGTCTGTAAAAGTGTAGATACAACGAATTTGATTGATTATATAATACATGTTTCTAAGTTGTTTGGAATGACTATCTGTCCATCACGATGTATGTACCGTCACAACTCCTTGGTAATCTCAGCGTTGAAGGATGTGATTCTGTTTGCGGAAATCTCCCAGTCGCGCCTAGCAACATGAGCATCTTCACGATGATACGAAGAAGTGCGATGAGTCATTCGGGCCACGTTTTTTTACGAAACAAAATCCATTTGGTATCATGGGCGCGTTGAAGAGTTTCGTTATAACACAGTCTGACCTGTCAGCTGACTAGTGTTCGCAGCCTGGCGTGAGTCATTTGTGGTTTGCTATTTATGCCACGCACTGGTGTAGTCGCTTGGTGCGAATCTGGCTAATGACGACACGTTCATCTCTACAGGCGCGTCGCGTGCACTTCACCATTAATGAGGAGGCATACATGTGCGCGATGGCGATTGAACTACTTAAATCTATCGGTTGCGAGTCACACGAGGAACGAGACATGATGATCAAAGACCGGTGGTCGATTGCGTAAGGCAGCTAACTAGCTTGCCATGTATAGTACATCCCAGCTGTGTAAAGAAACAATGTTCCTCGCGAAACGCCTTATTATCCCCTGAACCATGTGATATCCCTCATTCAAAGCAAAAAGTCGTGAACCTCCCATTTATCCCTTCGAAATCGCCTAGTTGCGCTCACCTCGGAGGCGGCGGGCGAGCTGGATATCCTTGGACTGGATGGTGACGCGCTTGGCGTGGATGGCGCACAGGTTGGTGTCCTCGAAGAGGGAGACGAGGTAAGACTCGACGGACTCCTGAAGAGCACCGATAGCGGAGGACTGGAATCGGAGATCGGACTTGAAGTCCTGGGCAATCTCACGAACCTGTTGGATAGAATGTTAGATGATGTTGAGGTAAAGGTGTGTGAAGGTGATGATGCTTACCAGACGCTGGAAGGGGAGCTTTCGGATGAGGAGCTCAGTCGACTTCTGGTATCGTCGAATCTCACGGAGAGCGACGGTACCGGGCTTGTAGCGGTGAGGCTTCTTGACACCACCGGTAGACGGGGCGGACTTGCGGGCTGGAGATGAAGTCAGTGATGATGTTCGTGATGATCAAAGACGCGTTGTCGCGTCAAGTCGCGGTGAGGAGTTAAGACTTACCAGCCTTGGAAGCTAGCTGCTTGCGAGGGGCCTTGCCACCAGTGGACTTTCGGGCGGTCTGCTTAGTGCGAGCCATTGTTGAAGAGTGTGAAGATGAAGATGAAGTTGTTGTTGATGTTGTTGATGGTTGTTGTTGTGGGGGTGAAGGCTGAAGTGGGTGTGTGATGCAGAAGGAAAAGTCGGGAGAGGGAGCAGGCGGGGGGATTCCTTTATACCTGCGTGGAGGTGCGGCGGCTGATCTGAAGCGTTGGCCCGTGCGGGCTGATTGGACTACATTTTTGCAATCACCCACCGAAAATGGAAAAATGGGCCCCAATAATTCGCGCCTGCAAAAATGCGCGACTGATTAAAAAAAAAGGCAACACGCGTGCAGATTTACTATTGGCCCAAATAATTCCTCCGCAACTGGCGTCCCCACCGCTTGTCACCCAGCCACCAACCTTTGATCTGAAATCTGCATTTGCCAGTCAGCCAGCCAATAGCGAAATTCGAGCGTGAGGTTGAATGGACAAGTAGCCAGGCACCCGATGACTGTGGCAACCGACGGCCTGGGGAAATGGGCTTGACTCCTCTTGTGCTACTGTTGTATGAGTCTGTACGTTTGTCGTGGGGATGGTTCTCATGTGTGCATGTCCTTGGTAATCAATATGTATGTACCTATGCATGGCTGCCGTTCATTGTGTAGAACCTTCACAGTTAAGCATGCAATTAACATATGTCGCTTTACGTTACTGTCTGGTTCGTCTAAGTCTCGTGTGTCTAATTTCTAAACCATGTAGTCTGTGAAACATTTGTTGGATTACGTAGTGATGTATTTTTCGGTTGGTTGTGTTTGCATTGCTTAAATGGGGCAATGATTGAATATGTCATTGAAGTTCACTATCATTGAATGTGAAATCCATCAACGTCTACACGGCAAAACGGTCAAGAGTCACAAAACGTCGCCACAGATAATATTAAAATGAGACATAAGACCTGAAGAGCAGTTAAGAATAACATAGAAATTATTCACAGTCGTTACACATCGACAGCAAGCACGAATACTTTGAATCTCATCAAACACATCAATAGACGGCATCTACCCTGAACACGGAAATTGACGACTTTGACAACTGTGGACTGTGACACAGCGGGTGGTTGGTGCTCTATTGGCCGGGGAGCATGTTGCTGAGACAGCCCCGCCCCGTTTTAGAAAATCAACCCAGGCTGCCCGATTTTTTAATTCGTTGGCGCAGTATTTTTCGCGTCACTGCACAAAGATCGCGTCGCCGGACAGGGATTAAGATCACAGAGTGGATCCCAGCCAACTGATCCCGAAATTGGCCCACTCGTACTTAAGCTCTCATACTCCCACTCTTCTTTGCTGCATCTCATACTTCAACACTTTCATCTCACTACTCTACCTCTACCGCATACAACATATACACCAAGCGTGTATATCCCCATCACACACACAACCAACTCTTCACACCTCCATCACAATGACTGGACGTAAGTCACAACCGCCTCCCGCCTTCTACCTGCATCGGTCTGGCTTGACCACCGCATGCACATAGGCGACGCGTCTTGAACGACGCGCCTCCTCAAGAACTTCACCAAGCTAACACTTCCCAGGCGGCAAGGGCGGAAAGGGTCTCGGCAAGGGCGGTGCCAAGCGCCACCGAAAGATCTTGCGAGACAACATCCAGGGTATTACCAAGCCCGCCATCCGACGTCTCGCTCGTCGAGGCGGTGTCAAGCGTATCTCTGCCAGTAAGTTACCAACCGCACACCTCTTACCCACCGCGTCTAACCACCCAAACAGTGATCTACGAAGAGACCCGCGGTGTCCTCAAGACTTTCCTCGAAGGTGTCATCCGTGACGCCGTCACCTACACCGAGCACGCCAAGCGAAAGACAGTCACATCCCTCGATGTCGTCTACGCTCTGAAGCGACAAGGACGCACCCTCTACGGTTTCGGTGGTTAAGCGCTTTTTGTTTTACATGCCTTTTACGAATCTTTGCGGTCGACTGCTTGCAGCGCAGGACCATGTAGGGTGTTTCATGATGACATATGGGTCCGGTCTTGTTTTTAGGTGTTATGTATCATAAGGGAAACGGGGATTACATCTGGGGATAATCGAACATGCCCTCGAGGCGAACTTGATCATCATGCCGCATCTGTGCCATGTTTAATGTGAATGTACCAACGGCCGGATATGTCAAGACGAGTGTGCTATCGAAGCAGCGACGCGCCGTGTCATGACGCGAATGCTCTACGTAGAATTGCCACTCGCGTCAGTTTGCCGGGTTCGGGTCGCCATACTTGGTGCCCTTGACGTGAAAGGAATATCATATGTCTCGGCGGCGGCATGTTTATCCTTCCGCCGCGGTTCAAAGAGATCGGATACAGCTTGGTTCTACATACAGCAACTTTCAGTGACCAAGATAGTCGTTTATCGCGAATACGCATATCATACTAACACAAAACTATACCCATATGCTTGCGATTCTGGGCTTGGTGTTTCGATAAGAACGTTCTCCGTAGCTTCTCTTGTCCAGCTGGGTTGAAGCGCGTTTTGAGCATCCATGTACGCAGGCCTCCGAGCCGAGGCCGGTACTCGCTGACAATTGCAGCAACTTCCTTGGCCTTGACTTGGTGGCAAAACTTCGTAACCATTCGTCGAGTTTGCCTCGACATCGAGGCTTTAGTAACATGTAGGTTGACGTTATCAGACACAAATGTACATTACCACACGATAAATAGACACAGGTAGACATTCAAGTCTCAGGATTCATGGCCGCGAAACGCAACGGAATGCTTCGTGAGCAGTAACAGATAGCTGTTGGTCGTCGTATCAAGTTACAATGTGCTCCTGGAGGCAGAAACTTGCAGTAGTTGTCGATCATGGTTATCTACCGCATCTCATTGACGACTGTTGGCCCTACCCTAGAGCATGACAACTTGAAGATGAGAGAGACTTGGCTGCCTGGCTGCCTCATAGCAATCGCTCTTGCACCGCCGCAAATTATGAGTCACACGTCTGTGTATCTTGATAGATCTTTGCTGGTCTGCGGAATCTGGTTTTAGATCATACCCCGGACTTGTGAGAATACGAATGCGATACGGGCCGGTGCCTGAATGAAGATGGTTCTGGAACAATTTGTCGTCTTGTGACCACCTCACACATCTTGGTAAAAGTAATCAGAGAATCATGGATTAATCTCCAATCGTCGATTACAGTACACAATAGAGCGGAGACAACGGGTGTAAGTCCATCGCTTGATAGATTGATAGATTGTTAATCGGCCGAACTGCTCGGACTACGGAGCCTACGGGTGGCGAGACCAAAAGATCGTCGGGCCTGGACCACGTGGAATCTGACTAAAATTAGAGACTGTTGCACCAGGAATCCCGGGGGTGGCGCTTTGTTGATTTGTACCGAGGCACAAGATACTACACTTTGAGACCGCAACGCCCGTATTTTCTTGGTCCCCAATCATCCGGGATTTGAAGTGTGGCTATACAGAATGGCGATTACGAATCGCTTTGTCAATAGTACCAGAGGGTTGATTACTGAAAATTATTCATAATAGAGTTACGGAAATAGTGGCTTTAGCTACCGTTTGGCCGATCCTTGCACTACCGGGGTTTATGGGGATTTGCGTGCATGAGACCCCCACACGGGCAAGCCGAACGGTGAAAGCTGGAACATGAAGATCAGATCCGAAGAGCCCAACGCATGGAATCTGCCAAAAATACAGAATGTGAATGTCAGAGCCGATGCATGGAAGCATTTTGGAACATGTAGTTCCCCCCGGACCGACACCTGGCCCACCGGGCCGGTACTAACTAGCCCTACTAAGAATGTAGAACCGTTTCTGCTTACAGCCTTCCATGTTTCATACCCGTTGACTATGGCACTTCGGGTTCTGTTATCCATTAGTGGTTTAAATGGCCGGTGACTCGGAGGACCGAAGAGCCGGATGGCTTAGGACGTTGTGATGCGCAAACTGCATCGGATTTGCGACTCGATAAGCCATGTTGGCAAGTCTTGCGCTATTCCATCAACTCGGCAATAGTTCACGGTAGATATCATCGGCAAATTTCCATGCAGATTGATTATCTTGCGGAAAACGATAGACGGGCTTGACGGGCTGAGATGCTCGGACTGTAAAGTTGTACGGCGGGTCGCCCGGCCTCAGCCGCCGCCGTTGCGGGTCCTTCGGCCACCAGCCCTACGCTGTCTCAACGGAAAACGAACATCCCAAGGGCCACACATCAAATGCCAATGGCTTACATATCGAGCTTCAACGACTAGCTTAACAAATAGCATCTAGAATTTAGGTAAGCTCGGACTGGGGGAATGCGATCGAGATGAGCATGGCGTGTAGCTCGCTTCGACAGAATGCGACTATCCAACCCTGGAAACAATCCTGAGCCTTTTGCTGGGGAGTCACCTCAGCAGAAAGCATTCCATCTCACGCTGATACCATTCAGCGAAAGCGAGCCTATAACGAGGTCATGTTTCGCGTGAACGGGCCGTAGAAGGACCATTTACAGCATCCCGGTTCCAAACTGCCGGATTTTCGTACCCTGGGTGCCTATGGATTGGATTCATTGCCCGCCCATGCACACCTGTAGGCTGTAGCGATAGTAATGATTTGTGACACCCCGTATTGTATTGTTAGCAAGAGTCACACGCTCCTGTTGACATCCTCATCGGGAAGTGTTGTCCGAGACCCAAGCAGCTAGATTTACCATCGAAGCTGGGAAGAGGGAGTAACCGCATAACGGAAGGCCCGTTATCCTGGAGACGTTGAGGTAGCTCAGTCTCGCGGAGAAACAAAACAGAGCGGCTTTTGGTTTTGGGGAGAGTGGGACAAGATCGATCTGGACAGCTTAGAGATTGGCTCTAAACCTGGGCTTGTGGCTTAGCATAGCTTGAGCCACACATCTGATTGGCTGGAGCCTCGATCCCGATAGAATCCGAGGACTGTAGCGGGTCGGTCAGGCCGAGAGCTGTCACGCATCCTTCGGACCTCTTTCGAGATCTGTTTTTCCTATCCTATCACGACGGTTCCTGGCATGGTTCGTTGTACCTTTTGAACCAGGGGAAGAGAAAAATGTGACTAGGCTAGGGTCGGTTCCTGCGTTGCGCGAGTCTATACTCCCTAGGTAGATTGGACAGGATGAAGAGTTTTTTTCTGGTTTTCATGATTTTACCCTGCCTAGCCGTTCACTCCTTGCCGGGTGGTTTCTGCTGGGGGAAACCAAGATGCAAGGTGTTGTGTTAAACAAAGGAGAGGAGACACATGGCCGGTCACCCCATTGGACATGTCATGCGACCTAGCAGCAGAAGAGATTTTCGCTACCTCCCGACTCATGCTCACCAGACAGGTTTAAGAATCAGCGGCTTATCTAAAGTTACAATCTAACCGGCATCGATAGAACCACACTGAATCAACGTACGACGACTTAGCTCATGTGACCTAGAGATACTCATCATGTGACTGTGAATGTTGGGGATAGAGTGTGGCGGAATCTGGTTGAGAGTGGCGTCGACAGCGTATTACATACCACAAGGTGTGGCTGTGCGAAGCATCCATTCCACGCTGGACAGGGATACGTACAGTATTTTTCAGCAAGCGAACAACCTAAAGATGGAGGATCGGCGGGGCTAGACTACGTCAGTGGACCTCGCTCAACAGGACAAGAAAAACTTGAGTGTGCTAGGGCAGGCTAAGATTTTCTCAAGCAGCGTCAGAGGTGCAAGGCATTGAGGGAGCTCATTGGGCACTGACTTGATGGACCCTATCCGCGCCGGAACCCTGCAGCCTCGGGTGCAAGCTGGCCTTGGCCCTTAGCACCTGGACCTTGAACAAACCTAAATGATACGTACTATGGATCCCCGGAGTGGGCTTGTCCGCTGCGGGAGGCTTGGGGGCTTTGACGTTGACGTTGGGAGGCAGTCGGTTCAATGCTCGCGCTTCGTCTAAATGTCCGTCTCGCGAATAAGGTGTTTATTGTCTAATCACCGAGATGGAAGCGATGGGGGGGGCTATTTGAAATCAATCACACAAAGTCGAAAAAAAAAAGAGATATGCGCGAGCTTCGAGAAGCAGCCGGAAGCAACCTGTAGCATTGAGAAGATCAGCAGTCATATCGGTCATATCGATGGGGATCCAGACATCATCAGCATCATCCATGATCAATCAGCCATCATCAATCAAATAGTCTACAGTACAGTACAGTAGCGCACTACGTAGCATAACTGCCAATCAGCCGCTGACCTAGGAAAAACGAAGAAAACGGCTTTGGCCTGACGATTTGCGGACCTCGTCCAACTCATGTTCCACACCATTACTTCACAACCTCACGACCTAACATACCTCATACCACATCTAAGCGCACACCCCCCCTATAACCCAAGAGTCATCACACCCACACCACCTCTACCATCCCGGGTTACATACCGCATCGACCTCCAGGCCTGTTGCTTTTTCTAGGTCGGTACCTAGGTACCCGCCCACAGACCAACCAGTCACCCTTCCCAGATCCCAGCGTCGGGGCCTGTCCTGTGCATCATCGGGTGGGCTCAGGGTCTTTTAAGTCTCGGCCGGGCGGGGTGTACACAGGTACCTCATCGACATCAGGATCCATCATCTGTCTTTTGGCTTCCATCTACCTTGTTCTTAGTGCTCCCTCTTGACGGTCCCTGCTTTCTTAAAAGGCGAGCCTTCCCGCCTTTTGCCACATCTCACCCAACCTTAAACACAACTTGTCTTTTACAACATCATCATGTTATCGATCCCTCGACTACATCAGCAACAACTTCAACTCCAGCAACAACACCAGAACAACTCTTCCGACTCCCAGCAGCAGTACCCTTACGTTCAGAACTGCCATACCGAGTATAATTCTGCCGCCTATCCGGATTTCTCAAGATCGACCTACGACGACGAGATCGCTGCTTTGAGCCAGCAACTCCCCACCGACCTCATGCATCCTGACACTTGGGGACCACTTTCTCAGCAGACTCCCAGGTTCGCTCGTGGGAATCACCAGCGCGAGTCTTCATTGTCATCTCTCGGATCTTCTACTGCAGGACCAGCTTCTCCTTTCAACCACAACACATCAAATCCTCACATCGCAATCACCGACGCCAACGACCAAAGTAACCCTTCATACTACCACCTGGCCAAGTCCATGGCTCCCTACCCAGGATACCAGACTTGTGGAGGCATGGAACAACATGCCATGCCTGAGATGGCATACCCCATTGCGCTCTCAGGCCCCAACAGCAAGCCAAGAATGGATCGGGGTTTGATGCATGCTCCCGACTTCTCCGGTGGCTCAACGCGTTCGCACCCTGCCTCGGTGGCGAGTTCTATCGCAGGTGACTCACCTGCTACTCCCACTGTTGGTGAAGCCGAGAGCGTAGAGAGAAGGCGAAAAGGTAACAATTCTTTTACCAACGGAGGCCTCAGAAATATAAGCTCACAGTTTCTCTCATCAGGCCATCCCAATCCTCCCAAGCTTGACAGAACTATGACAGACATCTACGGAGACGAGCTTTACAGCCCTAACTTTGCAATCACATCTACGCCACCTTCCCAAGCTCAGGTCGCAGTGTCACCAACAAATGACGTCTTCAGCCAGCGACTACACGCGGCCAACAACCAGCATCTTAGTGCTGCCCACTCGCCAGCTTCCACCACATCGCGAGATAGGTCGCCATTCCGAACTGGCTCGCCTCTGGCCCCTTCGCCTATTCATGACTTTGGCAACACTGGGTTCTCGCAAATGTCCTTCAACACTGCGCAGCGCATTCGTGAGCAGAACAAGGCGCAGCAGGACGCGCAACTTATACGCCAGCAAATGAACATGAAGCAAGAGCCTGAGACTCCCAAGACCATCTCACCCAAGGACGCTATTCTCGAATTCAATGAACCCGAGGGTGACAACAACTTCCCACTGTTTCCCCAGGGATCTTCTGGATTCGATATGGAGCAGTTCCCCAAGAGCATGGTTGGTTCCTCGCAGGAGTCGATCCACGATGTTAATGCGCACAACCACTTCAACTTCCTCTCTTCCCAAGCATCAAGCGGCATCTCCGTGCCTCAGCAGTACCCATTCATCGCGCAGCCTCGGATGAGTCACGAGACACCTCCTCGTCTGAGTTCCGCTGGATCTAGCTCAAACGATTCGCGAAACACCACCCCTGCAGCCCGCCCCAACAGCACTACCGCTGATGGCGGTACTTACACTTGCACATATCACGGATGCACTATGCGATTTGAGACTCCGGCCAACCTCCAGAAACACAAGAGGGAAGGTCATCGTCAGACTCAGACTCTGGGACCTGCTCGACCTCGCGATGTGGGCATGACATCTACACTACTCAACAGCCAGGCTGGTCCCCATCGCTGCGATCGGATCAACCCGAGCACGGGCAAATCGTGCAACACTGTCTTCTCCAGACCTTATGACCTCACCCGTCACGAAGACACGATCCACAACGCCCGCAAGCAAAAGGTGCGATGTGATCTTTGTACCGAAGAAAAGACCTTTAGCCGTGCGGATGCTCTCACCAGGCATTACCGGGTGTGCCATCCGGATATGGAACTCCCGGGCAAGCACCGGCGCCGCGGTGGTGCTTGAGTAGCTCTCCAAGGCTAGTATGGTCATGGTCTCGGAGACAATACTCCCACGGGGACGACCCCTGACATGCGGCCTGAAGTTACCAGACTACTGGCGGAGTTGGGGTCCGGTGCATCCACGCCATCAAGATGATGCTAAATGACGTGGACCACCGTCAAATCAAGGCTTGGGGTTTGTGGATCGATCGTTGCAAGGCTTCAATCCGCCTGAATCGGGTTGGCTGAGACACGAAAAAGCGATAGGGCGACCGGGCCCCAATGCGGGAAAGTGGGACTCAGGGTCCCTCCTGCAGGAAGGGTCCTTTTTCTTGACGTCATGAGCTGCCCATCCATTACGGCTCTGACATCACATGGCCCCGCTTCGAGTCTCAGTCAGCCACCAGCATCGTTCCCCGACACTCCCTGATGATGACATGGCGTCCGTCATAGTCATGGTCAATGTCATTGTACATGTACATGTACATGTGCATGTATCTTGATCCCAATTCTTTCTACTCGAAGGGCATGGAAGCGACGCTGAGCGTTCTTTTTTCACAAGGCCTTATGTAACTTGTACACTACGAATCATTCAAAATTATTTACACGGAACCATCAACACAAAGCCTTGAGCATGACTGGCCGGCCAGAAGTACATACTCGGCTTTGCTTTGGGAAAGAGTTGGGACATCGGAAAACGGTCTAGACAAAAAAGGCAGCGTCAGGGGTTATTACAGCGTTGTATTTTGATATACGATTTTTTATGATCAGATTAATTGTTTGTATCTGTGTTGGTTTCTCTTGTTACCAATTCTGGCTTGTTTCTGTTCTGTTTTGTTTGCCTGGGATTTGCTAGCGGATACCTTTTCCCGCATGCAATG
This sequence comes from Fusarium sarcochroum, assembly GCA_013266185.1. Taxonomy (NCBI): domain Eukaryota; kingdom Fungi; phylum Ascomycota; class Sordariomycetes; order Hypocreales; family Nectriaceae; genus Fusarium; species Fusarium sarcochroum. The sequence continues at coordinate 5,994 of JABEXW010000045.1, read as the reverse complement.
TCCTTTCATCGTCATGATACCAGATGACCGCATTGAAAGAAAGGACCAATAGCGGCTCAATACTGGAACTGGGTCGGGAACAGCAAGGGTTGTGTTTTTTCTCTCTCTCTCTCTCTCTCTCTCTTTCGGAGAAGTTTTAGCTATAGATGATGATGTATGATATAATGCAAAGCGCCAATCTATTGATGATTTACACTCAATTCCGTTCTTGTCTATCAATGATGTATTGTGTAGGGGTACTCAAATGCAAGTGATAGGTGCTATGCTATAATTACTCAAATTAACCTGTGAAGCGACTGTACCTCAGAGGCTGATAAACGGTCGGCGCTACTGTAATACCGCAGATCCGACTCCATCAGGATCGATCGCTGATGTGCACTGATGATGGAATTGACCTGGAGCTACGACCTATCCGCTGCTGATCAGCATGGAGCTCACGTTCCTTCATGTCCTTTGGAGAAGACTGAGACATAATGCAAACACCCCTTCTGACGTCGTCAGACGTTTGCATTTGGATGAGCCTATCGGGCTCTAAGTTGACGCATCGCTGTTGTTGCAACAAAGTCCCCATTTTCTGCACCCACCAGCGGCACATTAGAGAGCATTGCAGTACTACAGTACAGTACTTGCTGCTGCATTACACGACTGACCGACCCTACGCCTACGCAGGTCGCTTTAGACATGTAAAGCTTAATTACTTCATAAATGGCCAGGATATACTGTATAATTATAACCCCACCTTTGACGCAATGCATGGCACAGATTTAGGACATTGTTGGGGGGTGGGGATGTGTCTTTGTGGCACGGCATTTTCTGGTCTGAATAACGTCACAGCTTGGAGATTTCATGCCCCAGCTTTGCCAAAAGTAGCAATGTCAGGCCGTACGACGTAGTACCGAACCGAACAGCATTGTCTCCGTAAATAGTTTGACACCTTTTCTCAAGTTTTTATCTTGCCTATCTTGTTCCTTTTTCCCCCACCGACAACGCCATAGTTACCATTCCCCCTAAATGTCTGGGTGGTCCGACAAGCAGGGACCAAGTGGCCGGCATCGCAGCCGCTCGTTAGTCTAGCAACTACTTATATCGTTATTCACAGTTTGGATTCCCTACAGGCCCAAAACGGCTGCGCGGGCGTTACCGTACAAGGGGGTAATGCCTGTCCATAGTTCAAACTGAATGACGAGGTTAGATGCGTGAAAACTTGGCTGGAATTTGCGATTATTGACTTACCTGATACCATCCTTGAGAAGCAAGAACCTCGAGGCCAGGAATGGTTGTCCAGTTGCCTGCATCCTCTGCCAACTGCATTATAGGAGTATGGCTGGGCTTGTATGCCATCTCGAGGAGAACTCGGCGCTCTTTATCGATAGCTGGTCGGCTGAGCACGACAGCAACGAGCTCCCGCAGACTCGGGTCAATGGGTCTATCAGCTGGAATAGTGCTGATAACAACCTTTAGGTTCGATGACACCTTGCTTGTGTGCGAAGCCTCACTGAGGCCATGGAGTTGGTACTCGCTCGGGAAATCAGCTACCAGCGCATCGGCCTTGGTCTGGTTGCGAGCGGCAATGTAGATTGGGGCAAACCCAAGAGAATGTAGTGCAAAGATAGCAGCTCGAGTAGTACCACCAGAGCCTACCACCATGGCCGCTCCCTTGGCATCTGAATCTGCCTGTTCGTCGATGCCAGCATCATGGAGAGCGTGAACCATGCCCCTCCAATCTGTGTTATCTCCCAACAGGCGGCGGCGACCATTGGTGTCGGCCTTACCCAAGGGTACCACAGTGTTGACAGCTCCAATGGTGCGAGCTGCGTCAGAGAGCTCGTCAACGTGGCTCATGATATCCAGCTTGAGAGGAATAGTGACTGAAGCGCCTCCGAAATCAGGAGCTTTCAAGACATCACACACATCCGCAAAGTTATCCGTCTCCAGACGGTGATACTCATGGGGCAGACCCGTCTGACCGAACAGAGTGTTGTGGAGAGCAGGTGAGCGCGAAGCTGCGATTGGCTTTCCGAATAGGTAGAAGTTGTATGGATCTAAGTCACCCAGCAACGCTAGACCGCGACGAATCTCAGCTGCGGACATCTGACCAGGTGCAGCCTTGAAGGGCAGAGCAGGGTGAGATACGGGAGTTAAGAACCGGTTGAGCACACGGCTCAGTTTGCCTGCTTTGCCCATATTCATAGCAATCATGGGAGTCTTTTGCGCTTCCTGCATCCTAGCCTTGAACTTGGCAAGGTCAAAGTTATCCTCGGGCGTACGAGCGATACCAACCAGCTTGATAATATCACCGTATTGAAGGGCACGGTTGTAGAATTGAATCCACGATGCGTTCTTCCACGACATAGTACCCTTCGGATCGTGATGCGAAGCAATAATGCGCGAGTATCCGCGAGACTCCGTAACGGTTTGGACGATATCATCAGGCAGGGTCATCTCAACATCAATATACTCCAACCCCATTCGCAAGGCTAAGCGGTAAAGTTCGAGGCCTTCCTCATAGGCTTCATCGGGGAACTTTCCGCCTTGTGACTCGGTTCTCAAGGTGAAAACAATAGGTTTCTTGGCTGCCGCGCGAAGAGTCGAGATCTGACGAGTAACAGAGTCAACGGAGCGATCTTTGAGGAGGTCGACCCTCAACTCGACCGCGTCGGAGCCGACCATAACTTCTGGAACCAGATCGACGGCCTCATTCACATCAGGCACAGTCAAAGACACAAAGAAGCTGTGATCTTTGCTCAATACGTCCTTAAAGTGCGTGTTCTTGCCTGAGATGGCGTACACGAACTGCTGGAAGTCGCGAGGAATCTCATTTTTGGAGCCAGAAGATTCGGAGTGCGGGCTGTAGTACAGATGAGTACTACACTCATTGTAAAAGTCCTTGCGGCGCAAGTAGACTTGTCGAATCTCGCTGGTGTAGGCTGGCCTGGTCTTGTCGCGATTAAGATATTCAACCACCTGGTCAGTGTCGCGATGAACTAGTAGGACACTGCCGCCATTTTTGCCATAGCTCTTGAGCAGTTCCCTAGCTTCGGGAGTCTCGACGAGACCACCGCCGCAAGAGAAGACATGACCACGGCTGTTCTTCTCGATAACGTCCTGTAAAAGAGCCAGTTCATCTGCGCGGAAGCCCTCCCAGCCGCGGTCGCCCCTGATCATCTCGGGAATGGTGCGACCGGCTCGTTTCTCCAGCTCCTGGTCCAAGTCGATGAACTTCCAGCCTAGGAGTTTGGCCATCCAGTTCCCAGCAGTGGTTTTGCCGGCCCCTCGCATTCCAATGATGAAGACCGAGCTTTCCATGATGGCCTCTTGACTGTTCTCCTCACCAGTGTTAACGTCCGGCTCATCACCAACCATGCCAACCTTGAAAACTTGAGATAGAATATCCCACCAGCCAGGCCAAGTTTTGCCTACGCATTCTCGTTCAGTGACGAGGACAGGGCCGGGCGAGGCGACTGCTAGCACACTAAAGCTCATTGCAACACGATGATCATCGTAGCAATGGATGCTGGCGTTGGGGACCGAAACACCGCCATCTTGGCCCTTTCCAAGCACCTCAATACCATCCTCAAGCTCGTTGCATTGCACGCCAAATTTGGCAAGTTGATCCTTCATAGCAGCAATTCGGTTGCATTCCTTAACTCGCTGATTGGCGATACCTGTGATTCGGGTGGTCCCTGAAGCGACAGCAGCCAAAACTGATGCTGTAAGGAATGCGTCTGTCATGGGTTCCATATCGACGTGATCCAAGGCCTTGAGTTGACCAGGCGCAGGGCCAGTGACCGTCGTGGAGTAGTCAGACTGTTCAACAGAACATCCCATAGGCTGTAACACGTCAACAGCAAAGCGGGCGTCACCCTGCAGGGACTTGGAGCCAATGTTGGGAATTGTACACTTTGTACCAGTGATGGCGGCAACAGCCAACGGGTAGGTCGCAGAGCTGGCGTCACTCTCAATGGTGTACTCACTGGGGTTCTTGTAAGTGCCCTGAGGGATATGGTACGTATTGGGCTCGTCGGCAGACACCTTCACGTCGATGCCGAAGGAGGCCATCATGGCAAGGGTCATATCAATGTAGGGTTGAGAAATGGGTTTGCCTCCCACAAGGCGTAGTGTCACAGGGTTCTTGGCGTAAGGGGCCGCCATAAGGATTGAGGAGACGTATTGGGATGAAATAGTCGCGGCAAGCTCAATGTCGCCTCCCTTGAAGCCTCCGGCAGCGTCAATTCGCAAGGGCAGACTGTTTTCCTTCCCGAGATACTCGATTTCAACACCATTGGAGCGCAGAGCATCGACCAACGCACCGATCGGACGAACCTTCATCCTTGCATTGCCAGTAAGGACATTGGTGCTAGAATCTCCGCTAGGGGAGGCGAGAGCCACGACCGTAGTCAGGAAGCGGGATGCTGTTCCTGCATTGCCCAAATAGAGAGGCTCTTTGCTTGCCTGAAGGTTACCTCCCTTGCCCTCCACGACCAGGACTTCTCCAGCTTCTTGCCAGGAGTATGATGCGCCCCCGAGCTGATGAATAGCTGACAGCATGTACTCAGTATCGTCTGAATGAAGGAGGTTCTTGATACGGCAAGTTCCCGAGCCAAGGGCCGCCAAGACGAGAGCTCGGTTGGAAATGCTCTTGGAACCTGGCGGGGCCACTGTGACATCTAAGTCCTTGGGAACACCAGGAGTTACTTGGATAGACGATGATAGAATAGTGCGGATTGTCTTGTCCTCGATAACACTGGCGCGTGGTTCATGGCACTTGCCGACTGCTGACAAGAGCACAATCTTCTTCTTCTGTCCGTCGTTCTTCTTGTCGACGCCCATCTTCTCAAGCAGCACATCAACAGGACACTTCTTCCCGGCCGTCAACTTGATGACTCGCTTGTCATGGATTGAGGTTGGGAGGTCATAGCTGGCAATGCATTTGACGAGCCGAGCGACGGCACCCGGGCGCAAAACACCTAAATAACGGGCAAGCTCTGCTTCTTTGACCATGCCAATCGCGACTGCTTCACCATGGAGAAGCTGAGGCGTCAGAATAGCTTCAAAGGCGTGACCAATGGAGTGGCCGAAATTGAGGAGGTTACGAAGGCCACCCTCTCGCTCGTCGCTGGAAACAACCTCTGCCTTAACACCCGCCGAGCCTATAACAATCCGCTTTAACACATCTCGAATGGGGTCGAGCCGACCCTCGCCTTTGGATCGAACGCATTCAAGAATACGAGCCGCTGATTCCTCGAGCACAGTAAACTCAGCCTCGGTCCAGATGGCGGCAGTTTTGACAACTTCGGCCATGCCGTTTATGAACTCGCGGACTGGCAAAGTCTCGAGGAAAGTCAAGTCGATATAGATGCGCTTTGGCTGCCAGAAAGCACCGACAAGATTCTTGCCCATTGGAGTATCAATGGCAGTCTTTCCACCGATAGATGAGTCAACCATGGCGAGCAAGGTGGTGGGCACTTGAACGAAGCGAACTCCACGCATGAAGGTGGCCGCAACATAGCCGATCATATCTCCCATGACACCACCGCCTAGAGCGATGATGACTGTGTCACGCGTGCATTGCTGCGAGAGCATCCAATCTTCTATTTCGGCCTTTGTATCGCGGCTCTTGGAAGCTTCGCCAGGAGGGATGGTGTAAGTGAGCAATCGAGTGGCCTTGCCCTTGGAAGCATCGTCGAAGCGGGCCTGAAAGGCAGGTACGTAGGTATCGAAGAGGTTTGTATCGGTAATGAGAACGTAGGTCGAGGTGGGAGTGTTTTGAAGGAGGTCGTCGACAACAAAGTTGAGCCACAGGCCGTGGTCAACAATAATGTTAGCTTCGCCTAGAATTGAGATCCGTGTAGGACCTAGTTCCTCAGCTTGCGCCATGTCGAATAACAACAGGTCTCAGGGTAGCACCAAAGACTTTGTTTCTTCGTTAGAATGGCACAGGAGCTGGTTGATGTTCGCGGAAGTGGTTCGTTGAGTTGAGGGGTGGTTTTCGTT